>JAQZBX010024800.1:0-29938 GCA_029593785.1 Cabassous unicinctus
CTCACAAGGAGACCCCGGGAAGTGAACCTGGGGCCTCCCATATGGTAAATGGGAGCTCTAATGATTGAGCCACACCCACTTCCCTCCCTGAAGGATATTAACCAGACCTTCTCAGTTTTGCTTACAGGAATAAGATAATATCTCAAAGTAAAACCAGACACAATGTTATCAATCTGTAACTTTTCTCAGAGACAAAAAGCTTGATATCTTTGAGCACTTGGCAGAGATAGGAGCCATGGAGACCTTGCATTTGCACAACAATATCTAAGTTGTTGTTTATTGGCTGTTGAAACCAAAGACAATTAGACATGCTTGAGACAAAGCAGGACTGGGAAATTGCACATACCTGCCTCACGAGACACCTAGCATCACTTGATTTTCTTTTCCCTTATACTTCTCCTTTGCCTACAAAAACCCTAGTTCCCATTCGCACTTTGAACTAGTTTGCAGAAGATTCCCCCAGTTACCTGCTTATGCACTCACAATAAATCACGTTCTCACTGAATGACATGTTTGTCCTTTGTGGTGCCAGATTGGGCAGGGCCATTTATTGGAAATAGCCATCTACATGGGAACATCTAACCCATAAGTTAACAGAGATAATACACATATGGAAGAATTTAATACAGAATAATTATATTCTATAAATGGAATCATCCACAATATTAGATTCATCTAAAAGAAAGCATAAAAGTAGAGAAAATGAAATTAAAACAAGTCAGTTCAATGACAAAAATTAAGGTCCTAGGTGTAAATGGACTAAACCACCTACTGGAACCATGCCATGAAATGCAAGTTGAGTGACTATTGTAAGGAGAATGTTGATGTTATCAGCATGAATTAATAAAATAATAAATAAATGCTTCTTTGATGTCAGAGAGGACACAAAACATTGTTTCTACAAAAAAAAGATGGGAAAATGTATACCACACAAACTTGGAGCCCAAGAAAGTTGTTGCATTTCAATGAACATCAGATAAGAAAGAATTTAAACAGGAAGCATCATCAGATGACAGTAGGATAGCTCAGAAAGATAACTTGGTTTGAATGCTAACTTCAAACTGGTGGTTTGAATCCACCAGTCAGAGAGTACAGCCCTCCATCTTTATGTACACATTATCATAGTCTACAATTTTGTGTAGGAACAAAGGGAAGATCTGATAAGAGAAAGAAGAAAATCCTAAACCTTAGTGTGTGACTATCACAACTCTTTTGAAAGACATCAAACCAAGAATCAGAAAAAAGAAAGATAGAAAAGAAGGAATTCAGGAAGGAAAGGAGGGAGGGAGGGAGGAAGAAAAAAAGGAAAAATAGAAAAATTTCAGTAAGGAAAATCACATTTGAACCTTCACTGCTCACAAGGATAGACTCCTCTTATTTAAAGGCTACCTGAAATGTGACTAATATCACCCATATGTTAGGTCAAAATAATTCTCAAGAAATTTCAAATAACTAAACAACATAGGGTAAGTTTTCAGAATACCATTGAATTATAATAGAAACTAATCATATGAGATTGCTATGAGAAAACACCCAATGTTTAAAAACTAAGGTGCACATGTTTTAATAAGCCAAGTGCCAAAGAAAAAATGATAATAAACATTAAAAAATTTTTGAACTCAATGAAGAGACAGTCTATCAAATCTTGTACTATGTCAGGTAAATCAGTGCTTAGAAGGAAATGGATAACCTGCTAAAGTAACTCAAGTTGACCTTCAAGCTCTGGGTTACAAAATGGCTCCTGGCAAAGGAGGCAGCATGTAGGAGCAAGCACCCTACCCCAAGGCAATCAGAGTTCATGGAGGCACAACTTGAAGAATGAAACTGAGGGGAAATTGGAGGAAAAAAGAGACCTAAGCTCTGACCCATCAGTTTCAACAAGTTTCCTTCTGTCTCCATGTTACAGTATGCTGCTAGAACAGAACTTGCCTGACAACTGCCACTCCTTGCCCCTTCTTTATTTCTTTCTTTATTTTTGACTATAAGTTCCCAGTTCCACCACCAGCCCCCAAATCTTTGGGCTACCTGCCTTTACTCGATGTTGTCCAATTAGTGATTTTTTGTTTCCTGAATAAAGCTCTCTTCTATTTTCAGCAGCAGTTCTTTTGGCAAATTTCAAAGGAAATTTTTATAAGGAATAAATATTAAAATGCAATCACCTCTGCTGACTTTTTAAGAATTAATAACATAATAAAAAGAAAGACCATAGAAAGAAGGCAATCATAAACAGAGTAGCCATGAATGAAATAGAAAATAAGCACATCATAGAAACAAATTAACTAAGCTATAATCCTATTTTAACTATATAAGTAAATTGAATAAACCACTAGATAAACTGATTATGGAGGAAAAAAATAACCCATTCAGGTATCCAACCAGACATATTCTCTATAGATATGAAGGATTGTAGGAAATACTGAGGCCTACAAAGTTGAATACAAAGATCAAAGGGCATCAGGTCTGAGAAACCCCCACAAACACACATCAGGAAATATTGGAAATTCCTACTAGTTAAAAAAGTCAAAGTCATTATTTTTAAAAATCAAAACACACTATAACCCACAAAAGGGTTTCTAGAAAGAAAACTACAGTATGAGACTTTTGAAATATTCCATTTAAGGAGAAAAATCACCTCAATCACACAAAACTTCTCAGGAGAAAGAGAATAGGGTTCTGTTTCTCTGATGAGGTGGGGCCAGCATATCACTGAGAGCATCATCAGACCAGGGTGTTATAAGAAAAAATCATGACCCTCTATTTCATAAATAAAGATATCAATATTTGAAGAAAAAGATAAAATTCAGCCCTGTATGAAAATGTAAGACACCAATACTAAATGCGATAGACTAAAATATACAAGGTTGGTTTAGTATTTCCAATCACAAGGGGCATATGATCCAGTGAACAGAATGACAGAGGAGAAAAATCACACGAGCATCTAGAAGAGGTGTGAAAAAATGTATTTGATAAAATTCAACATTTATTCATTGAAAGTAAAAATAAAAAAGATAAACATCCTTTTCATATCCATTAGAGTGGCTACAACTACGACATAAATGACAAGTGTTGGAGAGGAAGAGTAGACATACAAAGGAATACTCATTCACTGCTGGTGGGTTGTAAGATGGTGTAGACTGCCCCTGTGGAATGCATTTTGGTGGTTCCTCAGAAAGCTACACATGGCCTTGGTGGTGGGCCCTACCCAACTCTCAGCCCCTGCCTTTGTCATCCCTGACCCATCAGGTAAAATACCCACCCCAGCAATGCCTTCTGCCTTCAAAGCCCTGCCCACCTCCTTGCCCTGCCCCTGACTACCCCACCATCTAGGGTCCCACCCCTACTCCAATTCCAGCAGACCCAAGTACCACCCACAAAGAAGACAAAGCACCCTTTCACTAATTGGGCCCCACCAACCCTGAGAGTACCTGACAGGGTCCACCTTTCTAATTATATAGAAGTAGCCACCAGGTGGCAGCTGACAACCCACGCAAACAGGGAATGAGGCAGAGGGCTTGCCTGCCTCTCCACCCCAGGCTTCCTAGCATGGCCCAAACCTGTTCTCCACGAAGCAAGAGATTCAGAAAATGTCTTGAGGGACCACCATGAGCTGGCAGGGACACTCTCTGCCTTGGAGACTCTCCAGGGACTGGGGCAGACTTGGAAAGATTTTGGACGTGGCCATGGCCTGGGAGACTCTGACAGGATGTTCAAGGCTGGCAGGAGCCTAAGGAGTCCTGTTGCTGGAGGTGGAAAGCAAGTGGGAGTAATTGAGTGACTTGGAAAAGGACCAGAGGTTCAGGTGGGCGGGGACACACGTGTGTACATTTCTTTTTCTGAAAATGAAACTTATTCTTTGGAAAGAAGCTCAAACAGACTCACGAATTTGGCTGAGGCTGGAGGGAGTGGGGGTAGGGAGCAGGTCATATGTGTGTTTTCATTTTAGTTTATCATCTGGAAACAAAGCTTATCTTTCCTTTTGGAATCACATCAAAATGACAGGCAGGTAGGAAAAGTGAAACTGAAACTAACACTCCATTTGTGAGCTTCCAAATATCCCCAATCAAAGGCTGTGTCTATAGAGGAAAGCTGTGCTCAAGGAAGGGGAAGCCCTCTGTTTTCCTCTTCAGGAAATTGGACATTCTGTTGCTTGGATCATGAGACACTATTTTGTTTCTCAGACCAATAAATAAATAAATAACTACAGTGGTAACCATAACTTTCTTGATGAATGACCACAAAGTCAATGACAAAAATAAAAGAACAAATAACACATTCATTCATTCTTTGGGTTCATTCAGAATATGAATAATAAACCAAAGGGTCCACGGAGGAGAATAGAATGTACACAGGCCTCAGGGGGAGAGAGAGCCTTGCTCCACCAATTGAGAACAGTATTCTCTCTCCCACTTCAGGGCCCACTCCTTACCCCACCAACAGCACACACAGGCACACAAGCCACTCTCCGATCACAGCAGACATCTGGTCCACCACCAGGGCACCCATATGAACAGCACATTAGGCAGTGGAATGGATCAGAATGCTGGGACAGTGTCATACTTGGGCTGTGCCTACCTGTGTCCTCCACAGGCTTGGGCATCAGCAAAGAGCTACAAGGCCTAAGAGAAAATAATTTGGTCTTATGCAGGATCCTCCTCTTTCCAACAGGTCCCTCATGGCCCACACTCTCTTTTCGCTATCTGACCTTCTGTTCTTCACAAGGGATATGCTTCAAGGACCTGAATGGGAAGAGCAGAGTGGGAGGGAGGAGAAAGACAGGAAGAGAGAGAGAGAGAGAAAGAAAGAGACCCAAATAACAGGTTTCACACATCTTGAATCCACAAACTTTTAGGCTTTTCAACAAAGATCTCCATAACTCAGCCTCCAGATACCCAAACAATCTTTTGCCCAAACCCTTCAGACACTGTCCCACACTGGGCCACAATTAATTTTGCTCACATGAACCCATCTCTGACGCTTCAGACACTGAATGACAATCTTCACTGGTCAAGATCCATTCTAATACCATGTCTAGAGTCCTAGCACATCACACAGCACTGATTCCACCCATTCCTTCCACCATTCACAGGACCTTCTCTGGGGTTTTAATGGAATCACTGGAACTCCAGGGCTGTTGAATATTTAACTTATAACAGGTAGAGCTTGCTTCTTCTTTAATCAGACTTTCAAAACCTACTGATTACATAAAACAGACACTATGTTTACTACACACTCCTTGAATACATGTGAATGGTTATATTACACACACACAAACAGATTCTAGATGACTACACACAAAACCTGACTACATACAAAACTTGATGTCATACATATATGCTCTGATAATCAATACATTTCCCCTCCAAGCACATTCCAATTTTTCCACAATGACCACACCTAAGTATTTTCTATTGGCCTGTCTTCCAACAGAAAACAATAACAACAGTATATAACCAGAAAAATACCTATATGAGGCATTGTAGAGGAACTAGTACAGACGTATTTGTGGGGTTGCAGTACCTGATAAAAGGGAAGCACAATTATATGAGTGTCACATTTATAAGGGCTTTTTTGCTGAGGCATTTGGCAATATTAGAGGTGGAGTATAAAGACCCAGAAAGAAGAGATTTCCTTTGCAGACTATGGAGAAATAGATTGACATATTTGTAGGTGCAATATGCAAAATTCTGAGGCCATGTAGGATGTATGGAAGAGAGAACAACTAAAAAGAGATTTATTATAAAGTACTTCTTAAAGATCACAGGGTTGTACAAACAGAGATGACTAGATGAAATAAGATTCCAGAATAGAATCCTTTATTAAGTGAGGCAAGATCACCAAACATTTTCACACATGGGGGAATTTGCTTAGTTTGAACACTGACAGTAATAGGTAGAAAGACACTACTAGGGAATAAAAACAAGAAGATAGTGATAAGGCTGAAGTTATATAGAGATTGGGTTGAAATCTAGTGGGTCTTCAAACTAGTGGATGATTTACCCACAGGCTATTAGTTTGGGGCTAGAAAAGAAAGTGTAATATCTCATGTAGTACAAGGATTCTTTGGAGATAACATCCAAACAAAAGTAGATGTCTGCAATAAATACAAAGAACACTGTTCTTAAAGACATGAAGTTTGTCTGAGTATAAGTCAAAGCAGTAGTGAAGCCAGAATGGATATCAATTCCTGATTAAGAGTGATGAGCATTCCCTCATTCTACCTAAGAGAAAATAGTCAATCTCATTGGGGAAAACATCAACTAAATTCTCCTTCTGTTTATTAGCCAATGTCTGACATATTATAAAAAATATTTTCTGTGCAAATTGACAGGGAATGTGATGAAGAATAAAGAGGAAAAATGACAAGGTGAATAATTCTGCATATATTTTGAGATCAGAGTTAGAGTAAAATTAATATAGAGTAATTATAGTTATGATACATAAAATTGAGGAAATTTTAAGAAAGGTATGCAATGATGGAGAATTGCAATAGCTGAGAATTTGCTAAACTGTGGCCCATGGGTAATCTTAATGAATGAGTTTAACAGATGTCACAAATAGGAAACAACATTAATGAACTTGAAGATATTTGAATATAAAATATTCAAACAAAAACTGTAGAAGTAAAGTGGGGTTGGAGGATAACATTGCAAAATGTGGGTTGAGTTAATTACATAAAACAAGCGTTTCTCTTTTCCAATGTATGAAAGAGGGATAATTAGCAATTACTGATTACAAACAGCAAGGTTTCTCTTGTCATACGGGCAGTGGAGAGATCTCTACCATTTTCTTCCCTAGCTTTCTGTATGAGTGTACAGAGTGTGGGATCACTGCCAATTGGTGTTTTGGGGGTTGATGATTGTTGTGTCAGGAATTGATCAAGGTTTATTGTCATGTGTCTTGATCTCAGATTTGTTGAATAGTGCTATTTCTGTACCTAGAAGGGGAAGTGCTTTGTGAATACTTAAATTATGTGTATAAGGAATCCTTAAAATGGAATACTTCATGCATCTTCAATATTTTCCCATGTACTTTTTCATTGTAATCTCAATTTTCTTGTTGAAAAAGCCTTTGCAAATAAAATTCTAATTTATGGAATTACACTGCATTATTCTGTGTTCTGGGGAATTTTTATGCCAACATCCCCATTATTCTCCAGGACTGACATGTTTTCTTATTTCCTGAATATAAGTGGATTCATTTTTATTTCCATCATACATTTTGTTGACAATATTAACATTTTAAAATGATGAAAATATATGTACCATCCTAATCTACTTTTAAAGTGCATGTGATTATTCATGTTAATTTCATCCTTGCCATTTGTATCCACATCAGAATACATAGATAATAACTAAGATATGCAATTTTGCATTCTAAGTGTTTCAATTTATATTTTACAGTATGAAATTTATTCAAAATTATTATTAGATTGATTAAAATCTATCTGTTTAGAACTGCACTAACAAACAAATTATATCTTGACCAACATTAAATTTTCAGTAACAATTTTACCACATACATATATGGGCAGGTCCTAATCTATTGAGTTTAATCTGAATTCTTCTTTATTCCTTACAAAATTCTGCACTAAATATTTCCAAACAATACAAAAATTCTATATTCTTTGATGGATTTTGAGCTTAATGTTTCTTTCACAGATTTAATTGTTTTTATTCAAGTCTGAGTTGTCTGTTGTGAAATACACTATGTCTTTAGGATTATATTCTTCTCTATGTAAGACTATTAATATTGTTTAAGGAATGATTGCTCACTGAAGAAATTCCTTCATTCATAACACTGAGAGGACTTGATATAGTGTGAATCATCTTATGCTTTACAAGTGTTGTGTGAATGAATGATTTCTCCTGAATTTCTTTGAATAACTTCTCCAGCATGAATTATCCCTGATAAGCTTTTTTCTCCTAGTAAATATTTTCAGCTTTATTTAAAGTTTTGGTTATTCCTACTCTGAGTTTTCTTCTTGTGCTTGGCTGAAAAATAGTGAATAATGATTACAGGCCTAGAATTTATCTCACAGGATATGACTCCTTTTGTTTAAAGGATTAATTTTAAGTTATGAATAATTATTATGACAGTCTGAAGTTCTTTCATGAATCCCCAAAATAGAAAGATTATGATTTGAACTAACTCATTCCTGTGGGTCTGAGAAACTTTTGTTGAACTACATCAGTGAGCATGACTCAAGCTGGCCTCTTACTGGGTCTGATGAAAATAGAGACACAGAGAGAGACACACACAGGACAAGGGAGCTTCCATTTTAATCCTGTCATGTGAGAGTAAGGACTCCAAGTTCATGAATTACTTGCAGAAATGCAGAGAAGCTCTGAGACACTGATATAGGAGGCCTGGAAAGAGAAAGACCCATCTGTCCAGGAGATGGTGGATTCTGGAGGGGAAGGCAGAGAACTTGGCAGTGTTTGGTGAGCACCTTTCTTTACCATGTCACAACAGAGTTGATAAGAAAGCATCTTTGCTGATGCCTATAATGGACATCTCTTAGTTCATCTAAGTTAAGAGCACTGACTCCAGGCTATGCCATATATGTGTGATACATATGATTTCTCATCAGTGTGACATATTACCTACGTATATAAAAATAATATCTTTCTCACATAGATCACATCTTTATGATTTATCTCCAATGTGTTTTCTCATAAATTCTAAAGACTGAATATCTACTGAAGACTTTCCCACATAGCTGACACTCATAGGGTTCCTGTCCATTATGAGTCTTCCCATGCTTTGAAGAACTGAACATCTATTGGAGGTTTTTCCACATACATATCATAGTGTCTCTCTCCAGTATGAGTCTTCTCATATCATCTAAGAAAAGAATAACTAGCAAAGAATTTTACAAATGGTTAAGAGTAGATTATGTTTATTTCCAGTGTGAGTTCCCTCATGTTGTCTAAGGTTACATATATTGAATATATTCCAAAACATATGACAACCATAAGTTTTCCCTCCAGTTTGATTTAATTTGTGCTATTGAGGGTAGAACTTGCACTGAATACTTTCCCATATTTGTGACATTCATATATTTTCTTTTCAGTGTTTTCTAAATTTGGAACTGGTATTAAAGCATTTCCCACTATATGGAATTAATACCACTTCTTTCCAGTGCTAGTACTTTCATTTCATTTACGGTCAGAATTTATCAAAAGTTTTCTCACATAGATGGCATTACTATTGTTTCTCTCCAATCTAAATTCCATTATAATGACTACAGATAAAGATTCAAGAAAGATTTCTCACATAGATGCCATGTGTAAAATTTATTTCTACTGTGAATTTCTGTTGAATGAAAGTTTACTGGTCCCTGAGGATTTTTCCAAGTTGTTTGCTAAAGTAGAGTTTCTTTCCAAAGACATTTAACTCACCTTGAGTCACTGTGGATCTCTGGTTGAAATATTTTCACAATCATTACATTCAAAGGGATTCTGTCATGTGTGTTATTTTTAATTTTGGGAAATAGATGAGAGACTAAATATTTCTCCATAGACATTAATTTATTCATTTCCCAATGTATGAATTCTAGACTAATCAGTCAGTGATAGTTTCCAAATAAAAGGTTACCCATCTTGGACAACCAGCAAGATGATTGCAGAGTAAAGAACTCCTAGAATCATCTCCTACTACAGGGTAGTTTGTAATCACCCAGAGCTATCTAGAGCACTTGTTTGGGGGATCCAGGAGACCAAACTAACTTCCTGCAACATCCTGGAAAGAATGGAAGGAGGAGACTGCCCATCTGCAGAGAAGATTTGTGAGTAGAGCACTCCATGCCATGGAGGCTGGTGCCCATCCTCCATTGGAGGCAGAAGCTACCTTGGGAGCTGTTCCGTGGCTGGAATTGACATCTCCACTTCCCAAAAATGAGACAGGAAGAGATGGTTGGGCACCAGCTTCAGCTACTGATTAGTAAATTCTGTGGGACAAAGTATAATCCTGAGAACAGCTAAAGTCTGAACCTGTCCAAGTCAGAAAGAGGTCTGTAGCCACCATCTTAACTCTGTGCCTGACATGAGGGGAAGTGGGGCTGACTGAAAATCACAGTGCTGGTAGGGACTGGCTTCTTTACATCCAGATCAGATTGCAGTTCTAGCCTTAACTCCAGGCACATCTCAGACAGGGAGGAAGCTTGGGGGAGCTTTGCCAGCCTCTCTAGGAAAATGCAGGCCATGCCATGGAGGCCAGTGATCATCCTAGTTTGGTGGCACAAGCCACCCCAGAAGCTATTCTGTGGCAGGAATTAGAAGCTCCATTTCCCAAAAACAGGGGAGGAGGAGATGTTTGGCCACTGATTTCAGCTATTGATTAGTCAGCTCAGCTGGCTAAAGTATAACA
This sequence comes from Cabassous unicinctus, assembly GCA_029593785.1. NCBI lineage: Eukaryota > Metazoa > Chordata > Mammalia > Cingulata > Chlamyphoridae > Cabassous > Cabassous unicinctus. Next base: position 10,369 of record JAQZBX010024800.1, read on the forward strand.
CTAAGAAGACCTTAACTGTGAACCTGTTCAAGTTGGAAGGAGGCTGGTAGCCACCATTTTTATTCCAACTCCAGCATGAGGGGAAGCCAGGTTTACTGAAAGTAATGGTGAATGTAGAGACCAATTTCCTTCACCCAGATTGGCCTGTAGCCCTAGCCTGGTCTTCAGCCCCACATCTGGCAGGGAAGAAGCTGGTGGGCCCTGCAACAGACTATCCTGGTAACTGCAGATACATTTAGCTGGCACAGACTGAATAATCAGAAGTCTTATGGGGCAACTGCAGTCAGTTTGGAACTGCACTGCATAGATTGCTGCCCACACCTGCAGTTCCACCCCTGCACCAGGTAGGGAAGAAAGGGGTGTGAAGTTTCATCGGTCTCTCTGGGCAACTATGGTCTAGGCCTGCAAGATTTGGATTATTCCACACAGCTGTGGTTCTGTTCCTACACCTGGCAAAGGAGAAAGTTGGGAGAAGCTTCATGGGTCATTGGGGCACTGAAAGCAGCTTTATCCTCCACAGCTTATAGCACCAACTACATCCTTGGTACCTACTACACAACCAGCAAGAGAAAAAGGACAAGAAGCCTTAAATTAAGAGAAAACTGAACCCAGAATAAATACTCTAGTAAGAAAGATGCCAAGACACCAACAAAAAATTACAATCCCTACCAAGAAACAGGAAGATATGGCCCAGTTAAAGGAGTGAGATAAGCTTTCAGATGACATAAAGGAGTTGAGACAACTAATCATAGATGTTTGAACAAATCTCCTTAATAAATTCAGTGAGATGGCTAAAGAAGTTAAGGATATTAAGGAGATATTGGATGAGCACAAAGAAGAATTTGAAAGCATACATAGAAAAATAGCAGATGTTATGGGAAAGAGAGTCACAGTAAATGAAATTTAAAATACACTGGAATAATATAATAGCAGATTTGAGGACACAAATGAAAGGATTCATAAGCTTGAAGAAATGACATCTGAAAGTCAACATACAAAAAAGCAGATGAAGAAAAGATTAGAAAAACTTGAACAAGGTCTCAGGAAAATAAACAGGAACAAGAGATGTGCAAACATACATGCCATGGGTGTCCCAGAAGGAGCAAAGATGGGGAAAAGGGCAGAAGAAATATTTGAAGAAGTAATGGTAGAAAATTTCCCAACCCTATTGAAGGACATAGATATCCATATCCAAGAAGCATGAAGTAGTCCCATCTGAAAAAATCTGAATAGATCAACTCCAAGATACATAACAATAGAATGTCAAATGCCAAAGACAAAGAGAGAATTCTGAGAGCAGCAAGAGAAAAGCAATGCATAATGTATAAGAGATACCCAAAAAGATTAAGTGCTGATTTCTCACCAGAAATCATGGAGGCAAGAAGACAGAGGTATATTTAAGATAATTCAAGAGAAAACCTTCCAGCCAAGGATCTTATATCTGGCAAGACTGATTTTCAAAAATGAGGGTGAGTTTAGAATATTCACAGATAAACAGAAACTGTGAGAGTTTGTAACCAAGAGACCCACTTTGCAGGAAATGCTAAAGGGTGTGCTACAGCCTGAAAAGAAAAGAAAGTGAAGAGTGACATGAAAGAGTGTCCAGAAATGATGGTTATATTAATAAAAGTAACTAAAAGCATCAAAAGAGTGGTGGAAATAAAATATGACAGATAAAACCCAAATATTTAGGAAAGTTTTTAATCAAAGATGTAAAGCACTTGTATTCAGAAAATTGCAATTCATTGTTAAAAGAAATTTTAAAAAGTCCTAAATAATTGGAAGAATATTCCATGCTCACAGACTGGAAGACTAAATATCATTAAGATGTCAATTCTACTTAAATTGATATACAGATTCAATGCAATCTCAATAAAAATTCTACAGCATTTTTTTTTAAAAAATGGAAAACAATTATCAAATTTATTTGGATGGGTAATGTGTCCTGAATAGCCAGAAACATCTTACAAAGGAAAAGCAAAGTTGGAGGACTCTCATTTCTGGACTTTAAATTATATTACCAAGCTACAGTGGTAAAAACAGCATGGTACTGGCACAAAGACTGACACATAGGCCAATAGAACTGAACTGATGGTTCAGAAACAGACCCTCACATGTATGGTGAAGTGATTTTTGGCTAGCCTCTGAAACCCACCCAGCTCAGGCAGAGCAGTCCATTCAACAAATGGTACTGAGAAAACTGGATATATATAGCAAAAGTTATCTTATACAAAAATTTAGTCAAAGTAAATAAAAAACCTAAATACAAAAGCAAGCACCATAAAGCTTCTAGAAGAAAATGTAGGAAAAATCTTCAAGGTTGTAGGTGATGGATTCTTAATGATATAAGAGGAGGACTGAGATGAAATACTGATACTGTTTGTAGAAGGTTTAATTAGTTTTACTGTAAAAGTGTAGAAATATATAGAGTTGATGGTAACACAGTATAGGGAGTAAAAGCTGGTTTATAAATGCAGATGTGGCTGAAAATGGTAGTCTAGGTATGTAAATGCCAATTGACAGACAGCTAGAGAATAATCTAGGAACTGAATAGCTCAGTAAACCCAGAGATGGATGAGAATTGTGGTTGATGGTACAGAGGCAAGAGTGTCCTTTTTGAGCTAGAGTAGATATATATCATTATTGCAGGGTGGTGCAAATGTGGAAAACATGGGAAAAATACAACTGGAATGAACTTGGCCTGTGGTTAATAGTAATAATGTAATATTCTTGCATCTATGCCAAAGATGTACTGTGTTGATAAAAGGGGAGTAAAGAAAATGTGTGCCAAATATATACTGGAGGGCTGGCAATAATCAGATGATATTATCTCATAATCTGCAACAAATATTCCATGAGGGTGTGGTTTGTTGATAGAGGAGTGTTGTTTGGGAATTCTGCCCATGTGCGTGATTGTTTTATAAGTTTACAACTTCTATCATAAAAATATATTTAAAAAATAATAATAAGGTGGGTTGGGGCAAAAATACAGCAAATGTAAGATAAGAACTATAATTAGCAGTAAGATTTTGACTATATTCTTTCATAACTTTTAACAAATGTCTCATGACAATGCAAGGTTTTGCTGGAGGGTTGCTGTATGGGACCCCTGTATTATGTTATGAATATTTGCTTTGTAAGTTAACAACTTTTACTATACATTTATTGTTAATGCATGTTCATGTATAAATGATATAATAATAGGGTGGGTTGGGGGAAAATACTTTGATTAGCAGTAATATTTTGTGGATAATCATTAATCATTAGATAAAAATGTTTAACAAATATGCAAGCTATTTGGTGATAGGGTGAGGTATGAGAGCCCTAAATGATGTTATGTATGTTTGTTTCATAAGGCTACAACTATTGCTATACCCTTAATGTTTATGTTTGAGCTATATACTTCAATAAATTTTTTAAAAATGTTACCTATCTTGGTAACATGCAGCCATGCTACTCTCTGGCATGGATAGAAATTTACTCTTTTTAACCATCACCAATGGCAAACTATCTGACCAATTTTGAGGCATTCTTTAAGTTTCAAAAACAAGATATATAAATCAGATTTATGCAATTGTATATTTGCAAGACTGCAGATTATAGTTTTGAGCTCAGGTTAACTTTTTCTTCAAATTAAATACAAGACATTTTACTTGATCAGTACTTAATCCAATTTTAGTGACTATCACATGATCTTGCTGAATTATTTACTTATGTCTCTCCCATTTATCTAATTATATAACCATAGTTCATATCCATGAACTTACCAATGATATGATGGTAGATGTGTCTTCCTGCTAATATATTGAATGCTACTTTTGTAAAGCCATTTTCCCACCTGAAATAATTGGAAAAAAAAAAAAACACAAAAAACCAATACATTGCTAGAGTAGAATTAGGGGAAAGAAATGTAGAAATTTTCCAAAAGTCCATATATTTCAAATATTGAGTCTTAGCTTGGCAAATAATTTCAAATTAAGGAATAATCTAGGGCATTGTTAGGTTAAAAGGATTTTCAGGATTGAAAAATGAGAAGAATGAAAAGAAAATTGGAAGGTGTGCACGTAAGGAGAGGGAAAAATCTTCAAAGAGGGAGATCAGGACAAGGGCCATTATATGAAAATTTATTTCCAATAGTATATGAATATCCCTTTCCCTAAAAACAAATGTGCTTGAATATGGATTGAAAAGGTCAAGGAATAATGGCACCATAAGAGGAAAATTTTCCACATATTTTCATCTATATTTCAGAAAATCTGTTAATGGAATATTGTAAATATCAACAGTTGATATTTAAAATGATCTACTCATTCAATCATTAAACTCCTCCTCATACTTAACACATGTTCCTGGAGTATTTACCTGTACTCTTGAGAAATCCTATACCTACTTTCCACAGTCCCCTTCTTTGTTCCACTTGAGATACTACATTTGATTTGAAGCCCTGATATTCTGTCATGTGGAATAGGTAAAATAATTTTGAGTTCGGTATTTTAACAGTGCATGAAAATCAAATCCAGGGAAGGATATTGAAGTAGAGTAATGTGATCATTGAAAGTATACCATGGAAAAGGTTCCTAGAATATAGGACATTGACAACCCTTTAGTAGTAAATGACTAAATTTTGACTTTTTACCCAAGTTCAGTGATAATTCTGGATGTTAATGCTTATGTACAAGTTCAAACACAGACTTCAAAATACTCAGATTTTTCAAACATAGAGAAATTCTATGTTTCCACAGTGGCTGAAAATAATTTCCAAAATGAATCTAATAAATATAAATGTAAATAGAACACTATAAGTTCAAAGTAGAAAATGTTATGCCTATTATTTTTACTACTATGATCTAAAATATCAGCATAATTCATAAAGAAGAATATTTTAAAAATGTTTAATCCATATATTTATGTATTCAAAATTATTCGTTTTGTTCCCAATGCTGTTCTCGCATAGGAGATTGAGTGGCAAGAATAATGTGAAATTTGGCTTAAGACAATTATACTCTACTGAGTTGAAAAGAATCTATAACTAAAAATTAGAGAAACATTTCTTTTAGTTAGTTGTAGAGAATTAAAAATAATAAGGAGTTGAAGGACAATGCCCATCCCACAGAATGGAGAGTGTCTGCAATTGGAAGCAAGATAGTTCCATACATCTGCTCCATGGTATCTGAGCTCCCTTTAAGTTAGAAGCAGAGTGGGCATCACTATCCCCAAATCCCCAAGATTGGGAAATGAAAAATGGGCTAAAGTAGACATTATTATTCTACTAGAGACTTGTTATTATTCTAGCAATGGAAGAACTCTTATCATTGATTTAAAGGCAGTGGCCATCAGAGGTACTGAGGCATGGGAGAGGGAAGAATATGTGTAATATGGTGGCATTTTCAGGACATTGAAATTGTCCTGCATAATGTTGCAGTGATGGATATAGGTCTTTGTATATTTTGTCATAACTTACAAAATTGTGTGGTACAGAGTGTACATTAAAATGTAAACTATAGTCCATGGTTAGTCGCAATGCTTCAATATGTGTTCATCAATTGTAACAAATGTATCACACTAATGAAGGGTGTTGTTAATGTGCGAAAGGGTGGGAGTAAGAGGGAATGGGGCATATGGGAATCTCTTATTTTCTGTTACATTTATGTAATCTAAAGCATCTTTAAAAATAAATAAATCAATTATAAAAGTAATAAAGTATAGTTGAAGTGGTATATGGGAAAGAACTTCTAAATATATTTTTAGAGAGATAGATTACATAGAAAGTGTTGTAGTTTGAGTCTTACTGACCTAAGAAAAGATCGTGTCTTTAGGGCTAAATCATTCTTGTGGTTATGAACCTATTGTAGGTGAGACATTTTGATTAGATTACTTCAAAGGCCTTTTGTTTAGATTACTTCAGTAAGTCTTAATGCAGGGTGTGTGTTAATCCTTTTATAGGAATCGTTTATAAACAGGATAAATACAAAAGAGAAACATACTAGATCACAGAAAGAAACCCCCACAAGTTGTAAGAGAAAGTCCCAGAAGACAGAAACTCTGGGCAATTGAGCACAAAGGATAATGCAGAGACCAGGAGATGCTGTCATATGCCTTGCCATTTGACAGAGGAGTCCAGAATCACTAGAAATTATCCAGTCTTTTGAGAGAAATCATCAAAGGGTGATGTCTTTTTTTATACAGTTTTCCCAGTATAAGTTTACAACCTAATAAATCCCCATTGTAAAAGCCAACTCATTTCTGGTACATTGCTTTCAGTAACTTTTAGCAAATTAAAATAGACGATAGATAGGTAGATGATAGATAGATGGATGTTGATAGATAGATAGATAGATATATAGAGGTAAATTTGGAGAGTAGCCTCTTGAGAGCAGATGATTGATATTCTCTAGCATTACAACTCTGAACATGTTTCTCTGGTATGTGTCCATTAGGGTTCCTTCTTCCTTGGTGAAGCCTATAGATACTACTTTGAATGTCATGACTCCTGAAACATCATAGACATTCAGAGTTAACCAGGGCCATCACTACCAATGTCTAAAGACAGATGGTCCATTGACAGCACTGAGGCAGTGAGAGCTGTGTGTATAGAAAGATCAAACTGTTTTTTGGGTTACAGTCAGATCATTCTCTATGGTGACCTTCCATGTGCTTTTCACATACATACTCTGAATAAATAAACCCTTCATTATAAATTTGATCACATGACAGTTGCTGTGATATAACTTAGACATTTCCCAATAGTTAATTATGATTTCCAGATGTGGTTATAAATTTTGCAATTAGCATTCATGGCATAAACAATATTCACCAACAATTTCAAGTAAATTTATTTATCAAAAATATCCAAGATGAGAAGTGGAAGTGACTCAAGTGGTTGGGCTCCCATATACCATATGGGAGGCCCTGGGTTCAGTTCCCTGGGCCTCCTGGTGAGGGCAAGCTGGCCCATACCCACAGAGAGCTAGTGACCTGAGCCTGTGGAGAGCTGGTACAGCAAGATGATGCAGCAATGGGAGACAAGCAAACATAGAGGAAATCTGCAGCAAATGGACACAGAAAGCAGACAGTGAGCACAAGTGGTGGTGGTAGGAAATAAATTTAAAAAAAGATCAAGGTTTAAAAAAAATCCATGGTATGTTACCTTTAAACCATGACCATGGATAGATTATTTACCTGGATGAGATCACTTTCCTGTCTTTTATAAAATGGTTTAAAAACCTGTTATTAGATTAGAAGTCTCAAATGAGCTAAAGTGTAAAGTGCCTCCTATCTAAATATGAGCCACAAGTCTATTATCCATTAAAATGGAAGTTGACTTTGAAACATTGTCTATCATTCTGAAGCACTGACCAGATTTTGTACATAACATAGGGTCCATAGGTGCTGCCTCTCTTAACTCTACACAACTAAGGTGCTCATTTTACACAAAAGTAAATATTGTTCAAGAGTGCATATGTTTCAAGACTACTTACTGTAGAATTGTTCTATCCTGATCATTCCTGTGATATGAGATTTCCCATTTTCAACTTTTTTTCTGGGACCTCAAACATAGGTTTTCATTTTCTCTCTTGTATCTTCAATACAAGATAAAATTTGGTGATTCTTGTTTGTTTAAGAGATAAAGAATTCTCTTGATTTGTTTTCATCTCTCCAATTCTTCAAAATCTCCAAAGAGCCATAACTTTTTTTTTTTTTTACTACATTCTATGTCTGAGTGCACAGCCAAAATTAAGGAAATAATGCTTTCTATTTATGTTTTCCTTTTATCAAATTTGATGAAAGCTTATCTATAGGAGGAAAAATGGGCAATTGAGGACAATGGTGGTAATGAGAATTTTAGATACCTTTTATTGAGGCTTTCAAAATATGCAGTATATTCTATCAGAATTTTAGAAATTTAAAATTAGGAAATAAATATGAGATTCCTCATTGCCTTCTCTGTTCAAAAACATCCCGTGTGCCCACCTCAAGAATTCACTTTCCTCTTCACCTAAACATCTGTAATTCTGGGCTGACTGAACTAAACTGCTGAAACAGCAACCTCCTTAATGGACTTTGAAATTTTATTCTTATTCATTTCTAAAACCTATGTTGAATACATTCCTAAGCTGATGGCAAGTACTAACTAATCAACAAGTGTATTATTCTCCAGAAAGGCCTGATACTGGATGAAAAAAGAAATCCTCTTTCATCTCTTCAGGTAATACACAGAATTAGCAGAGGCTGGAACAAACTAGTGTAATGTTGGGAAGGAGATTACTTACTGATGAGGCCTTAGTCTACCATAATCATCCTGGAAGTCTGGAAAAATTAAATTGGAGCTCAGATCATTGAAAAGCTCTTGAAGATACTTAGACTATCCATGCTGTGGTTGTTTGAAGCTGTATGTATCCCAGAAAAGTATATTTTTAAAGTTAATCCATTCCTGTGCATCTGGACCCATCCTAAGCAGGATATTTTGGTGAGGCTATTTAAGGTGTCACTCATCTCATTCAAGTTGGGTCTTCATCCCCTTACTGGAGTCATAAGAAAATGAAATTCAGACAAAGAGAAAGGAAAACAAAGAAGCAAGAAGCTGAAATAAAAAACATCAGGAAATGCCACTATGAAACTTGCCATGAAACAGAGGAGTCCAGGATTGTGATAAGCTGTCTTCCAGAGGAAAGCATCATGTTGACAATGCCTTGATTTGGACATTTTCATGGCCTGAAAACTTGTATCTGCTTTAATCAGCCTAGGAAACAAAAACATGCCAAAAGGAGAAACCTACACATCTGATAGCAACAGAAGTATAATTTCTATTGAAAAAAACAAATTATTTCTCACCAGTGGTTGTGTTCTCAAAAGCCCATTAGAAAACAGTCTTCCTCTGGGTTTTCACTCACAACCCTATATACATTAGGTGGGTAAACCTTAACATGGAGAAAGAAGTTATGAGAAACCAGTCTTCAGATTTTCCAGACCTTTACCTGGAGGTAACCTCTACTCCAATCAACAGGATAATTTCAAGTACTCCAACAGAAATAGGGGAAGGGCTTTCCCTTCCCAGGGTCAAATGAAGATTGTTATGGCTAATCTTGCTAATAAGGAAGATAAAAATGCCATCACTGTACAGATAAGAACATGGAAACATTGTGCTTTGTTGTTAATTATCTCACAACATTCAGAGACATAGGACAATCTAGAAAAGGTGAAACTATAGAGACAGTAAAGCAAAGTGGTTGCCAGGGGATTTTGGAGGGTGTGAATAGATGAAGCAGAGAAGATGTTTAAAGCAATGAAACTAGTCTATGATCCTCTAATAGTGAATACATGAGACTTCACTTTTTCAAAACACATAGTAGAGTTCAATACAAAGACTGAACAATTAAGATAAGTATAGACTTTATTTAATACAAATATATCAATATTGGTTACACAGTTGTAACAAATATACCATATTAAGTGAAGAAATTAATAATAGGGAAATTGTGTGCAGTAGGAAAGAGTATATATGCGGGAAGCGGGTGTGGCTCAGTGGATAGAGCCCCCGTTTACCATATGGGAGGCCCAGGTTCGCGTCCCGAGGCCTCCTTGTGAGGGCACGCGGGCCTGAGCGGTGCGGTGGGCTGATGCAGCAAACTCACGGCAGGAAGCAGATGTGGCGCAATGGATAGAGCACCCGCTTACCATATGAGAGGCCCCAGGCTCGCTTCCCAGCAACTCCTTGTGAGGGCAGGCCGGCTCGCTCAGCGCCATGGGCTGATGCGGCAAGACCTCACAGCAAGGGGGAGATAAGCAGACACAGAGAAGACACGCAGCAAATGGACACAGCAGCACAAGCAGCAAGGGGAGGATAAATAAAATAAATAAAATCTTAAAAAAAAAACAACAGTATATATGAAAACTCTATTTTCTGCTAATTTTTCTGTAAGCCTGAAACTGCTCTGCAAATAAATTATATTAATATAAAAGAAGTTCCACACCCACTTGTTCTCCCCCATACTTGCTCAGCCCCAAGCAATCACTTATTTTTTCCTATCTCTATGCATTTCCCATTCTGGACCTTCATATGTATTGAGCCACATAATATCAAGGATTCTGGGACTGATTCCTTCACTTACTATAATGTTTTCAAGGTCCATTCTTATAGTAACCTGTACCAGGACTCCATTCCTTTCTATGCCCAAATAATTTTCCATTGTTTGGAAAACCTAACTTGTGTTTGTCCATTAGTTATGGACATTTGTATGGTTTCCACAATTGGATATTATAAATTATATTACAAGTTTATGAATTCATGCACAAGTTTTTTTGTGGACATATATTTTTATTTCTCTCAGCTATAGGCTTAGGAGTGGGGTTTCCTGGGACATATGTTACTCTGTTTCATTTATTTAAGGACTGGCCACAGTGTTTTCTGATGTGATGGTACAATTTTTTATTTCTACATGTAGTATATGAGGGTTCCAGTTTCTTCACATCCTCACCAAACAGTGATATTGTCACTTTTGTTTCTATTCATCCTAATGGATGGGAAATGGTATGTAATGTTTGTTTTGAATTAAACTTCCCTGATGACTAAAAATTTTAGTCTCCTTTTCATGTGCTGATTTGTCATTTGTATAACTCCCCTCCAGAAATTTACATCCCAATCCACTGCTCATTTTGTGTCATTTTTTCACTATTGAGTTGTAAATATTCTTTATATATTATTGGAATATGTCTTGTCAAGTATATGATTTGCATCCATTTTTCTCCCATGAATGTTGTCTTATCACTTTCTTGAAGCTTTCCCTTGAAGCAAGAAGTTTTGTGCTAATTTTTGCATAATATGTGAGATAGAGGTCCTCTTTCTTTCTTTTAGATATGCATATCCAGGCCCTCCAGTACCATTTGTTCTATCCCAACTGGATGGACTTGACAGCTTTTTCAAAAATCAATTGACAATAGAAGTGAGGGTGTATTTCTGAACTTTCAAGTTTACTTCCTTAGTCAGTAAGTATTTTTATGCCAATAACATGTCAGTTTTGTTTGTTCATTTTGTTTTATTTTATTTTTTACCAATGTAGCGTAGCAATATGCTTTAAAGTCAGGAAGTAAGTGATCTCCAAATCTGGTATTCTTTTTCAAGATGTTTTTGACTATTCAAGGCCCCATTAATTACCACTCAAATTAATTTGATAATTTGCTCTTCCATTTCTGAAATATAGGCAAGTGAAATTTTTATTGGGTTTAAGTTGAATCTTAAATCAGTTTCAGTAAAATCAAAATCTTAATATTTTGTCCTCTAATTCATGAACGCAGAATGTCCTTCCATTTAATTAGGTCTCCTTTGATTTATTATAGCAATTTTTGTAGTTTTATGAAAACAAATCTTTTACATATTTGGTTAAGTTTATCTCTAAAATTTTAATTATTTTAGTTACTATTGTAATTGGAATTTTATTCCTGATTTCCTCCTCATTTTGTTCATTAATAGTGGATAGAAACACTACTGATTTTTGCCTGTTAATCTTGTATCCTGCCAATTTGCAGAACTCATTTATTACCACTAGTAGCTTTGTAGAGTTTTGGAGGGTCTAATTATAAGATAATGTCATCTGCAGATAGCAAAAGTTCTACTTCTTCCTGTCCAATTTGGAAATCTGTTTCTTTTACCTGCCTAATTGCTATACCTAGCACTTCTAGCAAAATATTGAATAGCTAGTTACAGAGGGCATTGTAGGATTCTTCCAATCTCAGTAGTAAAGATGTCAGTCTTTCACCATGGAAATCTGTGTTAGCTCTTGGTTTTTCATATATACCATTTATCTTGTTGAGGAAGTTTCCTTCTGCTCTTATCTTTTACTGTGCTTTAATCAAGAAAGGATGCTGGATTTTGTCAAATGCCTTTTCTGCATCAATCAAGATGCTCATGTGATTTTTTCTTTTCTTATTTTTTAGGGAAGTATGTTGCATTAATTGATTTTCTTGTGTTAAACCACACTTGCATGCCTGGTATAAAACCCACATGATCATGATGAATAATATTTTTTTGAGGTACTGGGGCTAAGGATTGAACCCAGGACCTTGTATGTGGGAAGCGGGTGTACAACCACTGAGCCACATCAGCTCCCCTGAGTTGTTTTTTTTTTTTTTTTTTTCATTTGTTTGCTTGTTGTTTTAGGAGGTACCATGGAAAAAACCCAGGACCATGAATGTGGGAAGCAGGGCCTCAACCACTTGAGCCACATCGACTCTCCCATGGTATATAATACTTTTAATGTGCAGGTGGATTAGATTTGCAAGTATTTTATTGAGGATATTTACATCTATATTTATTAGAGAGATTGGTATGTAAGTTTCTTTTCTTGGAATAACTTTGGCTTTGGTAGTAGGGTGATGTTAGCTTCATAGACTGGATTAGGTAGCATTCCCTCCTCTTCAGTTTTTTGGAAGAATTTGAGGAGTATTGGTATTAATTCTTCTTGGAATGATTCATAGAATTCACCTGTGAAGCCATTTTGTCCTGGGTTTGCTTTATTGATAGCTTGTTGATGACTGATTCAATCTCTTCACTTGTGATTGTTCTGTTGAAGTCATCAATTTCTTCTATGGTCAGTGTAGGTTCTTCATGTGCTTATAGAAGCTTGTAGATTTCATCTAAGTTGGTGAGTTTGTTGGAATACAGTTGTTCATAGTATCCTCTTATGATATTTATTTCTGTGGTATCAGTGATAATGTGCCTCCTCACCTTCTTGATTTTATTTGCATCTTCTATGTCTTTTCTTGTCAATCTAGAGATTGTCAATTTTGGTGATCATCTCCAAGAATAAACTTGATTTTGTTTTATTTTATTGAAATTTCTCATTTGGAGGAGTGAGCTTTCTTTTTAATTTCTCCTCTGGGGATGTTGATCTGTTCTTTTTTTTTAGGGGGTAGCAGGGATTGAACCCAGAGCTTCATACATAGGAAGGAGGTATTCAACCACTGAGCTACATGTGCTCCCCAATGAGAGTTGTTTTTGTTTATCCTTTTGTTTTTAGACTGTACTGGGGAATGAACCCAGGACCTCATGCATGGGAAGAAGGCATTCAACCACTTGAGCTACATCTGCTCCCCTGCTCTGTTTTGATTTGCCTCTATATGTGTTTAGTATTCCTTTCATTATCTCTAGATATTTTTACCTGGAGGGCTAATTTTGGTAGGAGGGTCTTCCCAGAGTTGGCCTTCCCAAATCAGTTTTCCCAGGCAAAACAGGCCCTGGAACCCACAAAGTGGAAGGACATTGTTTCCAATATGCCCTGGAATGGAAACTTGAAAGGCTGCCAATTTTCTCTTTGATGCCTCCCCGAATCTGTACTGTTCTGACTTGTCCAGCAGATGATGCTCTTAAGCCAGGTGTTCTCCACATTCCTAATGTGGTACTTTGCCTTTCTTTCTCAGACAACTTTGCTCCTGTCAGGGTTTCAGTTAAGATAGAGGCTGCCAGTTGCACTGGACTAAGAAGGAACCATTTTGCATACCCTATACCTTGCAATGTGATTCCTCTAAAAAACTAACACAACCTGTACTGGGCCTTGTCTAGCCCTTTTTTTCTTGCTGCTCATCAGCAAGCTGCTCCCCACCAACCCAAGAAGGCTCTGTGTCTCTAAATTATCCCCAATTTCTTCCCTGCTGAGGGTCTGTTTGAAACAGTGGCTGCTGATTGCTTTCTGACCTTGTTGGATTGAAACTGCCCCTCTTGTGCCTAAGATGCTGATAAAACTCTCTCCCACTTCTTCCTCTGCCAAAGGCTGGCTTTTAACAGAGGCTATGGTGTGACTTTCTGTTCTAGACAGGTTGAAACTGTCCCTGTGGCCCCAAGGAACTGATTGAATTCTGACCCAATTCCTACCCTGCTGAAGGAGGATGGTAGAAGTGGCTGCTCATAGCTTTCTGATCTGGATGGGTTGACTCTTTATCTCCTTAGAGATGGAATTCAGTATTCTGAATTAATGAATCAAAAGCCACCATCCATACCTAGCCATATACCCCTTAACTACTTTTGAGAAAGTGGGGCTTTAATTTTCAGCTTTGTAGTGGCTTCCAAGGGGGACTGGCATGCCAATAGCACCTAAGCATGAGCTTCCATAGTGTGGAGGGATGTACTTACAATTCTTCATTGCAGTTTGTTTGTCTCCTCCTTCTGTTCTTCCCTGGAGGGTTCACAGTGTTCTTCTCTCTGGAGCCCCCAAACAGTTGACTTAAACAAATCCCTGTTGATTATTAGCTGCTCTGGAAGACAAACTGAATCCCTGATCTCCTTACTCCACCATTTTGGATCCCCCATCCTATGCAATTCTTTGATGAACATAGGATTGTTGTTTGACAGGTTTGTTCTTTAAGAACTTTGAATGTGTTATTCTACTACGCTATGGCCTACATAGATTATGGTGAGAGTTAGGTGCGATTCTTTTTGAGTTTCCTTTGTAAGAAATGAGCTGTTTTTTCTTACTAATTTCAAGATTTTTTCCTTGATTTTGAATTTCAGCATATTTTCTCTGATATGTCTATTTGTGAGTCTCTGTGTATATCCATCTTTGAGTTCATTGAGCTTCCTAGCTTACTTGATTGCTCCCTTGTGGTTTCTGACCAAAGTAATGCTCCTCTCAGCCATATCTTCCTTAATTCTCTCTCTCAATCAAGCTGACCCACAATGTAGCTTATATATTCACTGAATCAATGGATTCCTCCCACTTGTTCCCACCACAACTTCCACTCATTTTTAGATGACACTTAGGGTCAAACATCTCTACACTGTTGCAAGATTTTTCAGATCCTTTGGGATCTTTGTTTTACAACCTGATTCTCAAAGCAGTAAAAATCTCTTAGTCAGGGATCTGGGGTTGGAGATAGGAACATTGGCACTCTTTGATTTGATTTACCCCTTTGTTTTAGGAGCTAAGTGCACAATGGATTTGGGGAGAGTTTACATGTCTTCTTGGTTAGCTTCTCCTGTCTGGACAACACCCCTTTCACAGACTTGGAATTTAAGGTGAAGGTCTCAATATTCTCAGTGGTGTCCATATCTAATGTACAGCCTCCATTCCATGAGTGGGGACAGGTGGAATATGAGAGCCCCCACCTTTTTATTGCACTACTCATGAACTTAGTCTCCACAATAGATAGCTAACGGAAGGATGAGAAATGCTGACCACCTGTATATACTCAGATAAAAGTTATCTGATTGGAAATTGAGGGAAAGAGATCCCTGTTCTCTTGGTTTCACCAAGATGAAGTGCTATTTCATGGGCGAATAGGGAAGGAGTGATTTTGGTTCACATATCACAGACACTCCATTTTATTATCATAGAGACATAGATCGTTATAGTATTGAATTTTCTAATTAAGGGAATCTTCTAATATGAGGTAGAAAATTTTCAAGGGAGTTTATTGTAGGTTACCAGAATTGGCTTTAGTATGGTACTTAGCTCTAGATTATTTCATGTCGGTGATCATCTTATTTCAATCCCTTAAAGTGAAATTATTTACCTTTGTTCCTAAATCCACTAGCTGAATTTAGTCTCTTTATTCAAATGCATCAATTATGAAAGGTAGACATCGCTTCAAAGTTCCAGTTTTGGATAAAACCTCAGGAATTTCCCTATGAAAAGGATTTCTTCAACTTCTTCATGCCTTGTTGTCAAGTTTAAACTGAAGAATATCTGAGAAGTACACAAAATCTGTGTCAAAACCAGTCCCCAACTTTTCCTAACCCAGGAAATGTTGCTAAGTCATTTGAGATTTATTGGTATGGAAGCACATCTTTTACTATATGTCTTATTTGGGGGTCTCCAAGGAAAAGGGATGTTAAATAAATTATCTTCTTATCTTTAGGTTCATATGTAAAACAAAAGAGTGATACTTGTACACTTGGCTGTATACAATTTTTACCTTTCATTCCTGGGTTTTAGACCCAGCATAAACATAATGCAACATTCTTCGGTGTGTTCAGGATTTTACATTTAAAATTCAAGTTAAATGATTCTTGTCATTCTCTCAGATGCTTTCCAATGGAAATCTTTAGTCTAATGCCATGTGTCTACAGTAGTTGTATGGTCATGTTAGGTCTTTTACCTTGCCTTAATTTGAAAGAGGAAGATTATCTTCATGAAAAACAAGATATCTCTCAAAGGAAATCTCTGAAATAAGAATTCTGACTGAATGAATTGAGTTTTATCTGGAAAATGTAACTCTGAGACCTGATACAAGGTCATTTTGTAAATTGCAGTGAAAGTGTGAACATGAAAAATGGTGCTATTCTGAGCACTTTACTTGGTTCCTGCCTTAACCACACAGTAGTCTTCTGAGCCAGGCTTCATCTTCCATTTTTTCACAGATGTTGTGAGAGGGGCAGAGGAAGTTTTTCATATACTCCTGACACTCACTATGAAGGCCAGTGTCAGGTGGGGATCAAAGCCAGGAAGATCAAATCCAAAGCAACTTAATTATACCTTATAGTTTGTAGATATTATTTACTCAGGCTTATTTTTGGTGTGTTTTGAAGGTGGAGATGAAGAACTGTGAGAGACCTGGTGCATCAATTACAGTGAGTTAAAGGGCAAAACCAAATTTGTAATAGTAGTAAAACTTTAATTCTCCCTGTTGAATGTAAGAGAAATGACTTATTCCTCCCTCCCATCTCACTTAACATTTACTTTACAAAACCTATAATTGTAAGTTCTACTTATCATCCATTTAAATATATGTAAATTTAAGAGGTAGAATTTTGAATAAGACTCTTAAAAATTTCACCAAAAATAAAGTCTTCTCAAGGAATGATTTCATTTCTATATCTTACACAATTTTTTTCTTTATTGAGAAGAGCATTTACAAAGAAAATCATGCATAAAAAAGGGTTTTCAAATGCCTTATTTGCATCAACTGTGAAAACGATATGCTTCTTTTCCTTCATTGTGTTAATACATAAATTTATTTTCTTATGTTGAAATATCTTTGCATACTAGGAATGAATCTCACTTAATCATTATGTATAATTCTTTTAATATGCTGTAGGATTGGTTTTCTTAGTATTTTGTAAAGGGTTGGTGCATTTGTATTCATAAGAAGCATTGGTCTGTTGTTTTCCTTTCTGGTGTTATCTTCATCTGGTGTGAGGGTGATATTGCCCTGACAGAATTAATTTTGGGGGTATTTTCTCCTTTTCAATTTTCTGGAAATTTGAGATGAATTGGAATCAAGTCTCCATGGACTCTTTAGAAGAAATATCTTGTGTAGTAATTTGTTCCTGGGCTTTTCTTTTTTGGAAACATTTTTATTGCTGATTCAATATCTTTACTAATAATTTGTTTGTTGAGGTCTTCTATTTCCTGTTGAGTCAATGTAGGTAGGTAGTATGTTGCTCAGAATTTGTCCATTTTATCTAAGTTATCTAATTTACTCGTGTACAATTGTTAATAGAAAACTCTTATTATGTTTTTTTGTTTTGGCATGACCAGTGTTGTGCCACACTTTTCACGTAAGATTTTCATTATTTTTATATCCTCTATTTTTTCTTTCTCAGTCTAGTTAAAGTGGTGTGAACTTTACTAGTATTTTCAGAGAAACACCTTTTGGTTTTGTTGATACTCTTAATTTCTTATTTTCCATTTCATTTTCTCTGTTCTAATCTTTATTATTTCCTCCCTTCTGCATGCTATGGGTTTATTTTCCTTTTTTTCTTCTATTTCTTCAAATTTTGAGGCTAGGTCTTTGATTTGAAATAACTTTTTTTAATGTAGGCAATTATAGGAATAAATTTCCCTCTCAACATTGATTTTGTTGCATTCCACTAGTTTTGATATATTGTGTTTTCATTTTAAATTACCTCAAGTTATTTCTTAATTTGTCTTCTGATTTCCTCTTCAGCCCATTGATTAAGAATATTTTCTTTAGTTTCCACATATTTATGAATTTTCCATTTTCCCTCATTTATTGAATTCTGGATGAATTCCATTGTGATCAGAGAAGATACTTGTATGATTTCAATACTTTTTAGTGGATTGACAATTGTTTTATGATGAAACATATGGTCTATCCTGGAGAATGATACAGTACAATTGAGAAAAATATGTTTTCTGTTTTTGTTGTGTGAAGTGCTCTGTAAGTATCTGATAGGTCTAGTTAATTTAGAGTATCATTCAAATCTTGTATTTTCTTATTGTTCTTACCAGATGCTCTATCCATTATTGAAAGTGGTGTGTTAAAGTCTCCTAGTATTAATGAAGAACTGTCAATTTCTCCTTTCAAATCTATCAATATTTGCTTCTTACATTTTTGGGGTCTGCTGTTAGGTCCATATATACTTATAATTGTTATATCTTCTTGTTGAATCCTCCCATATATCTGTATATAATCACTATTATTGTCTCCCTTGGCTGTTTTTGATATAGTCTATTTTATCTGATATTAGTATATCTACCCAAGTTCTCTTTTGGTTCCTATTTAATGGTATATTTTTCCATCCTTTCACTTTCAAACTCCTTGCATCTTGGCATTTAAGGTGAGTCTCTCATAGACAATAAATCATTAAGTCATTCTTTTTTATCCATTCTGCCAATCTTTGCCTTTGGTTGCAAAGCTTATTCAATTTACACTTAAAGTAATTATTGATAATACAAGAATTGTTTCTGCCATTTTACTCTTTAGCCTCTGTATGTCTTATGTCATTTTTGTCCCTCAATTCCATTAATGCCTACTATATTTAATTGATTTTTTCACTCTTACTATATTGATTGTCTTCTCTTTTTTAATCTGGATTTATATTCATTTATGTTTTCTTGTGGTTACCATGGAGTTAAAATTTAACATCCTAAATATATAAAATCTTATATTATTTGATACCAACTTAACTTTAATGACATGTACATATACTTTTCCCATATCCCTGTTCCCCTGCATTTATTTTAATTAACACTTACAACTTTGTACACTGTATGTCCCAAAACATAGGTTTATAATCACTTTTAATGCATTTGCATTTTAGCACTTGGAGATCATAAGAAATGAAGTTACATAACCAAACAATAAAAAACAATAATTTTGGCATTTATAATTACCCAAACGGTTACCTTTACCACAGTTCTTTATTACTATATGTTGCTTTCAGCTACTTTCTAGTGTCCTTTCCTTTTTGTCTTGAAAATTCCATTTATCTTTGCTTGTAGTACAGATGGAGTGGTGATGGACTCCCTCAGTTTTTGTTTTCCTGAAAATGTCTTAATCTCTTTCTCATTTTTGATAGAAGATCTGACCAGATATATAATTCTTTGCTGACAGTTCTTTCTTTCAGCACTTAAAGCAGGGGTTCTTAACCTATTTTATTCCATGGACCCCTTTTCCAGTCAGGTTTAAACCACAGATACCGGAAGCGGGTGTGGCTCAGTGGATAGAGCCCCCGTTTACCATATGGGAGGCCCGGGTTCGCGCCCCGAGGCCTCCTTGTGAGGGCACGCCGGCCTGAGCGGTGCGGTGGGCTGATGCAGCAACCTCACGGCAGGAGGCGGCTGTGGCGCAATGGATAGCGCACCCGTTTACCATATGAGAGGCCCCGGGTTCGCTT
>JAQZBX010024801.1:0-29937 GCA_029593785.1 Cabassous unicinctus
TTTATTTATTTATTTATCCCCCCCCTTGCTGCTTGTGCTTGCTGTGTCCATTCGCTGTGTATCTTCTCCGTGTCTGCTTATCTTTCCCTTGCTGTGAGGTCCCGCTGCATCAGCCCCTCGCGGGCCGGCCTGCCCTCACAAGTAGGCCCCGGGAAGCGAACCCGGGGCCTCCCATATGGTAAACGGGGGCTCTATCGACTGAGCCACTCCCGCTTCCCCAGACTTGTGTTTTCTGAAGTGTGTTTTGGTTTTCAGCTTCCTAGGGCTGCTGTAGCAAAGTACCACAAACTGGGTGGCTTAAAGCAACAGCAATGTATTCGCTCAACATTCTGGAAGCCAGAAGTTCAAAGTCAAGGTGCCGGCAGGACCATGTTCCCTCTGAAACCTGGAGGGGACAGTCCTTTCTTGCCTCTTTTAGCTTCTGATGTTTGCCAGCCATCCTTGGCTGGTAGATGGCAGTGTTCCAGTCTCTGCCTCCTTCTCCTCCCCTGGGTCTCTTCTCTTCTTAGAGGGACACCAGTCATATGGGATTAGCATCCACTCTAGCTCAGTGCAACCTCATCTGAACTAGAGTACAGCTGCCAAGGGCCTATTTCCAAATAAGTTCACACTCACAGGTACTGGAGGTGAGGACTTCAACCTATCTTTTTGGGGGACACGAATCAACCCATAACCCTGTGTTCTGACACGTGGCCAGAGGAGATGTTTTGTGGTGGACATTGGGCCCAGCATTTCAGGCAGGAGACATTCCCACAGCCAAGGGTGCTTCAACACTTTTCCTACCAGGTGCCTGAGCACCCACAGATGTGGGCCCAGACCCAGAGACAGGCACTGGAATGTGAGACACTTAGCTGGGAGGCCAGGAATTGAAACTGTGAGATAGGGGGAAGACAGCTAATAAGGCATGTGCCATCAAGCCAATTACCACCATGGGCACCTAGAGCTTGACCCCGCCAGGACCGTGGCCTCAGTGTCATCCACTCATGGGGGAAAGGAGCTGGATGTTGATCCACCATCTCCCGCCAGTCACTGGTGCTTCTAGGGGGAGAAATTAGTGAGTGGACATGTTTTCCCACGCACTGTGTGCCTGGCAAAGCAGGCCCTGGAGGCTGCAGAAATCTTCAGGCAAAGAAGAGCAGGGCCTGGTGCCTAGGATTCAGGTTGGGTGAATGGAGGGGGGTGAGGCTTTAGATGGGTGTTGCCAGGACCCTCTGCACTGAGTCCGCTTACCTGCCTCTGTAGCTAGGTCTCTGATGGATGTGAGATTTGGACCAGGTTGGTTCAACTGAGATGTCCCACCTGCTCTCACTGGCCATGGCTCAGAGGATCAGCAGGATGAGGGGATAGGGGTTGGTGCAGAGTAGGACTCCATTCTCAAGAACGGGGCTTACTGTCATGTGGCACATGACTGGACTTCAAGAAAAATGATATCTGTAGCAGTCCTGGGTAAGGTGACTTTTGGAACCTCAGTCTCTTCATCTGTTGAAGTTCAGAAGGAGAATTCACAGGAAGAGGACAGACAAAACTCTTGTCTTATTCAGGCTTTCATTCTGCTGGGAGGATATAAATGATAAACAAGAAAAAGAATGAAATAGAGTGTTTATCAGATGGAGAAAATGGAAGCAGAAAAGTGGGGCAGAGAAGGAGAGCATCAAAGGTGGAGGTGGGCAGGGTCAGTTTTAAATAGAGGGTGTATTAGTCAGCCAAAGGGGTGCTAATGTGAAACACCAAAAATGGGTTGGTCTTTATAAAGGGTATTTATTTGGGGTAGAAGTCCACAGTTACCACGCCATAAAGCATAAGTTTCTTCCCTCACCAAAGTCCATTGCCACGTGTTGGAGCAAGACAGCTGCCGACATTTGCCCAGGGTTCAGGCTTCTTGGGTTCCTCTCTTCCCGGGGCTATGTTTCTCTCCGGGTTTAGCTCCTGTTTCCTCCACAAGGTCAGCTGTAGGCCATCAGGTGAATGGCTCGCTTCTTTTCTCCTGGGGCCTTCTTTCCAGCATCAAAGCTGCTTCTCAAAGACTGCTGCTACTCTGTTCTCTGTCTTGCCTTTTATATTTGATTCCCCACCCACCAAGGGGTGGGGCTCAATGCCCTAATCATAACCTAATCATGCCCAGATTCACAGATCAGTTTACAAGCATGATCCAATTATATTTTTGGAATTCATAATTACATCAAATTGGCCAACGGTTACAGAGGGTGAGGTGAATCTTCATGGCCAGGGTAACTTTGAACAGAGAGCTGCAGGAGGTGCAGAGGGAGTGGTGTAGGAATGGGAGTTGCCTGACTGGCAGAGGACACAGCAACGTGGGGATTGAAAGCTAGCTTCCTCTCAGCGGGCCCTATCCCTGAGTACTTGGACTCAGTTGCCTCCTGCAGGCCCAGACACAGAATGGGATTCTAGAGATTGCAAGTCCCTAGGTGTGTGACCTCCCTAGCTCCACTCACACCTCTTTTCAACCACTTCCTTCTATTCCACCTGATCATCCCACAGAGAGTCACCTCCTTTCTGCTGGACTCTGCCGGATCAGCTCCCCAGCAAATCTGCACTCTCCTCTGCTTGCTGACAAACGCCATCATTCACAAAAGGTTTCATGAGACCAGAATACAATGATGACCTCTTTACCTTAGTTGGCCCACACAACTCTTCCATTTGGTGCACTTTTGGCATTCTGTCTCAACTCCTTCTGTAAGAGTG
Organism: Cabassous unicinctus; assembly: GCA_029593785.1. NCBI lineage: Eukaryota > Metazoa > Chordata > Mammalia > Cingulata > Chlamyphoridae > Cabassous > Cabassous unicinctus. Next base: position 2,704 of record JAQZBX010024801.1, read on the forward strand.
TCCTTCACTGCTTCCCTAGAGATGAGTTGGGGCACCAGGTCCTTGCCAGAGGAGATGTGCTAGGAAAGGCAGGGGCAGATGGGCTTGAAAAGGACAGGGGGATGTGGAACCTTCCAGGAAGACTGGCAGGTGGGGTATAGTGGGAATGCAAAGGCAGAACCAACAGGAGAACAGAGAATTAGCCCTTCTGTCCTGTAGCTTCAACAAAGGTGCCTTGGTCCCTGTTATGGACCAAATCATGCTTCCCACAAAGACATGTTCAAGTCCTAAACCCAAGTCCTGTGAACATGAACTCATTTGTTCTTGTGGAGAGGAGACAGACATGGAGAGAGACAGCCATGTGTCAGAGGCAGAGGATGAGTTAAGGATTACCACCAGCCACCACCAGAACCCTGCAAATTTCAGAGAAAGCATGTACCTGCCGACATCTTGATTTTGGACTTCTAGCCTCCAAAAGTGTGATCATAAATTCCTATTGTTCAAGCCAACTAGTCTGTGGTATTTGTCATAGCAGACCTGGCAAACTAAGACAGCCACCATCTGTGTGAAATGTGCTCACAACTCTGGGCTCACTGGGTGGTCTGTCCTGGTGATCTCAGTGGGAGATCCTCACTCAAGGGTGGGGCATGTGACCTAGGAGGAGATGCTCATCAGAGGCAGTTGAATAAATGAACGGAAAAAGAAATGCCAAAGGATGCTGCAAGCTCCAAGGTGCTGCATGTGCAGAGGTGTAGAAGTTATATATATAATTTAACTAACTAAAGTCCATAGTTTATGTAGATTTACTTAGCTTTTACCTAATGCCATTTTTCTGTCCCAGGAGCCCATCCAATCCAGGATACCTCCTTACATTTAGTTGTCATATCTCCTTAGGCTCCTCTTGGCTATGGTGGTTTATCAGATTTTCCATGTTTTTGATGACCTTGACAATTTTGAGGTAAATTACTCAGGTAATTTGTAGACTGCTCCTCAACTGGGATTTGCCTGTTGTTTTTCTCATGATTAAACTGAAGTTATGTATTTTTTGGAGGAAGACCACATTCTCATTACATCATATCAAGGGTACCTGCTATCAACCTGATTTATGACTGTTGGTGTTGAACAAACTGAGATTGTGTTTGTCAGGTTTCTCTACTCTAAAGTTATTCTTTTTCTCTCCCTTTCCATACTGTATTCTTTGGAAAGAAGTTACTTTGCATAACTACACCTTAGGAATGGCACTTTTGCTCCACATTTTTGAGGATGGAGTATCTACATAAATTATTTGGAATTCTCGTGTAAGGAAGATCTGTCTCTTCTTCCCTGATTCTTAATTTATTCAATCATTTATTTATATAACTATGGATTCATGGATATTTATTTTATACTTTGGGTTACAATCCATTAATACTTTATTTATTTTTTGCTCAAATTGTTCCAGAGTTGGCCAATGGGAGCTCTTTCAGTTGGCCTCTGTGCCCATATGACTTATTCCTGTCAATGTGTAGGGTGTTTGGTTTATTTGTTTGTTTGTTTTGAGCACTTACTTACTCTTTGGCACTTACAAGATGCTCTAGCCACATCGTGTATATTTTTTTCCCCAGTACTAGAATCAGCATTTTTCCAAGGAGCCCTGGTTCCTTTTATTGGAGAATGGTACTAGAATCCAAGATCTGGGCTCTGGGGGCTTGTTGCAACTGAAGATGTTTCTTTTAAGCCCTCTCAGATAACAGAGCAAAAAATATTGTTTATATTAACCTTATATACACACATATTTATGCATTTCATTTGTATCTATATTAAGTTAAACATGATTTAATACTGATGGCTCCAACTCTAATCCATAATCCCATGGATCATTCTAGTTTCCTCTCCTTGCTTATCTGTAAACTCCTACTCCAATTGTAAGACACCTGCCTCTACCACCTCCCATCATTTATTTAATTGTTCCATTCCAGTATACACATACAGAGTGTCAGAATTGTTAACCATACACTATGGGAAACAACTTTATCAATTAGAGTACAGTGCTTATACACATATATATTCCTTTTACTTTTGGTCTTACACACTCCACTCATTTCCAAAATTACTTAGGTCAGCACATTTTCCTCTTAACTCTTCAGTGAGGTTGTTTCACACCTTTGTAATATAGTCTTTTATTGGACCCTGCATTTCTTTCTGTAATCCCACAACCTCCTGTACTTTAAAAAAATATACATTAAGATTTTCATTCTTTGTGCTGTACAGTTCCATAGGTTGTGACAAGTGCATAATGTCATTAATTTTACTGCCCTAAATATATCCCTGTGCTCTATGTATTCATTTTTCCTCCCTCCTGCTGACCCCCAGGGAACCACTGATTATTTTGCTGTGACTATAGATTTGTCTTTCCCAGAATGTCATGTAGCTGGAATCCTACACTACACAGGTAATATTATTTTCACCACCACTGTTGCTCTGGTCCATGTCTCCATTGCATTTTGTCATTAGGCAGCCTCCTCACTGTCCTCCCTCCCTCTGTCCTTATTTTCTACATCCACTCTTCACACAGCAACCAGAGTCCGATCATGTCCCTGCTCTACTCAGAACCTCTCATGGCTCTGTCTCTGCCCTATAAGGCTCTGCATGATCTTCCCCTTGCCTTCTCTCTGGCCTCATCTCCTACCCCTCTCCCTTTGCTCTCTCTTCTCCAGCTACCCTTGAACATGACATTAATCCTTCAACCTTAGGGGCTTGGCACTGTATATTCCTTCTGCCATTTCCCCAGGACACCCTCATGGCTCACTTCCTTACCTCCTTCAGGTCTTTGTTCATGTCTCATCCCTTCAGCTTTTGCTCCCCTCTCCTTCCCCTGCCATCCTTATTTCCTTTCCTTGCTTTCTTTTCTTCCTAATATTTATTACCAGCCAGCAGGCTATATTTTAATTTACTTCATTATTTATTTCATTCTATCCAACTGGAATGACAGCTTAGTAAGAGCAAGGACTTGGCTTTGTTCCCTGCTGTATCTCTAAAGACAGACACAAGGAAAGTGCTCAATACAAATTTGTGGAAGAAAGGGAAAGGGAGAGAGGGTGGGCAGCTTTACTGTTTCCCACATTATCCTGAGCATGTTGCTGCCTCCCTAGGATCCCACCTGGAGCATCTGACAGGGGATAATTTGGACCATTGGAATCCCACTGCACCATGGTAGGAAGGGTGTGGGAGCAGGAAGGACAGGAGAGGCAGCAGAGTCTCCTTGTCTTGGGAAGGGCTCCCAAGAAGGAGACCCTGAGATGTATATTTGTTGGAAAGTGATTTCTTAGGAAGTGTCCCAAGGAAACCCTGCTAGGGGAGTAGGAAGTGGGGACCAGCAAGGAAGGGAGAGAAGCCAGGGTGCAAGATCAAGCAAAGTCACAAGGAGGATAACATTGGCTCACTTTCACAGGGAGCTCTGAGGACAGTGTACATCACACTTTAGAGTGGACATGATCAGTGGGACATGGACAGTAGAGTATTTATTAGCACCCCATATTCATCAGTCATTGATTAAGTATGGCTCCCAGGGGGATGAATCAGTCTTGGTGAGAGGGAGCCCATGCTGATGGACCCATGCTTAGCCTCAACCTCTGCCACCAAAGATATCATATTTTGGGGCCCATTGCACCCTGCCTAGGGTGGCCAAAGACAAAGTTTGTCTGACATCCACTGGATGAGTCCTTCTGTCCACCAGCATTGTTCAGTGACTCCTCTATGGTGAATGCTCTCTAGTAGGCACTACCATGGACTACAAAGCTCTACATACTTTATGCTTATTCTCATAGGTCCAGTCACATGCCTCTGCCCTGAACTTCTTGACCCAGATCTTCTGACCTTTCTTTTTTCAGGCCCTTGACCAACCACCCAAGTCCACTACCCAAGAATCCAAGTATATTCTTAGTTCAGGCCATTTCTTTCTCCAGACAAAGTGGGTGACCAGCTGCACCATCCACAGCTCTGTCCTTCAACACAGTCTTATAGGGCCACCCTTGACCCTTGTGGGGCTGTATTGCAACATTATTCTATTTCTCATTCTCACCATGTATAACAATGATCCAGGATTGGAATTTTTCCTCCTTCATCAATTGGGCTTAGAAAACCCCCATGAGGCTAGAGTTGTCAACTCTAGAAGTATAACCTGACAGAGAATTATCAGTGCCATAGAGAAAGGTGATATGGGAGTTTGGCCCATTTTTTTGGTACAATTTACTGGACCTGCTCAGGTTTGATCTTAGATATACTACTTCTATCTTATGATGTATTACTGCATTGCCTGCCCAACTCTGTGACTTAGTGTTTTTGATAGCACCCAGTTGATGATATGCAGCTCTGACCCCAAAGTGAGTTGAAGTCCAGTGTTAGCATGCCAGAATATGGATTTTGAGTGATATATTGCTCTCTGCTGGAGAAGACATGAACCATAGTTGTCTTTGCTGCAACTATCCTATTGGGGTTTTCCAGTGACCTTTAGCACCATGATATCTGCTGGGTAGTATGGCACAAACGGAAGGGCCACCTGGAGCACAGACTAGACCTGAAGCTCTGGGCCCCACTTAAAGCTTGTGGCCTTCTGAGTCACTTGAGTAATCTTTTAGTTAGAGTAGTATTCTCAAATGTGATATGTGCTGTCTCCAAAATCTAAAGAAGCCTTTTTCTTCTTTCTTAGTGTAAGATGAGCAAGGTGGACTAAATTCTTTACCCCAGACCACTGGACCCCTATAAATTTCATAAATATAGTAGGTCCCTGAATCTTGTAGAGATCATCCTCTAGAGTGCATGTATCTTAGTAGGACTTCCAAAGTTCTTGCAGCTTCCTACTCATCATGTCCAATTTCCATGAAATTATCAGTCTAGTTGACCTGTCTATATGTTCAAGATCCCTTTAGATTATATTTTGCCAAGACTGTAAATGTGTACTGTAGAATTGTTCATCCCCAGTGAATGCAAACTGCTCTTGACCCTCCTTACTAATAGGTATCGAAAAAAAAGCCACACCATACACATTCACTAGAATAATAACCACATACAAAGTGATCCACTCTACTAAAGATAGTACATCTGGCACAGCAGCTGCAAATGGACTAATAATTTGAGGAAGTCTTTTGTAATCTGCCATGATCCATATAATTTATGCAGGGGCCTGAGTGGTGAGTCCTGCAGCTTCTAAGTTTTTCAGAGTGGCACCAATCTCTGCCCTTCCGTTGGAGCTGAACTATTGCTTCTGATTTACTACCTTAACTGGGGTGAGAAGAAGTTTCAAAGACTTCCAATTGGCCTTTTCTAGCCACAGGTCAAGGAACCAATGTGAGGGTTCTACCAACTGCTAAGTGTATCCATCCCCATTATACACTTGGGAACCTCAAAGATGACTACTGAATGGGTCCATGAACCCAGTGTGAAATGGACTTTGGCTGGGGCTCCTTCTGACCTCTATATGCTTCTTCTCTAACAGAGGGGCCATGGTAGGGCTATGGATCCCTTTTATCAGACTTAGCATAAACAACATCCTATTGGACAGAGGCTTGAGTTGTAGATACCTTTGGAAAAGGATGGGGAAATCATCACTCTACATACGTATAGTGGTATTTCAGGGTAACTCCTCAGGGAAACTCTCCTTCATTTGATAGGCTCTGGGTCTGAGAACTGTCTGGTTTGGAAACTGAGATGAGGATTATGTTTTTCCATCAAGGCCATTGTCATCAGCCTTATACTCATCCATCTTAATGTTTTTTTTAAAAAAAGAAGTTGCATAAAATACAGAGTTCCCATATACCATCTGTAGCCATTTGGCAATTTGATGTAATTATGAATTCCAAGAATATAATTGGATCATGCTTGTAAACTGGTCTGTTAATCTGGGCATGATTAAGTTATGATTAGGGTGTTGACTGGACCACCTCAGTAGGGCATTGAGCCCCACCCCTTTGGTGGGTGGGGGGAATAGAATATAAAAGGCAAGGCAAAGGACAGAGGGAGCAGTTTTTGAGAAGCAGTTTTGATGTTGGAGTTTTGATGTTGGAGAGAAGGCCCCAGGAGAAGAGAAGCGAGCTGTTCGCCTGACAGTCTACAGCTGACGTTGTGGAGGAAACAGAGGAGCTAAGCCCAGAGAGAAACACAGCCCCGGGAAGAGAGGAACCCAAGAAGCCTGAACCCTGGCCAACATCGGCAGCTGTCTTGCTCTAACACGAGGCAATGGACTGTGGTGAGAGAAGAAACTTAATGCTTTATGGCCTGGTATCTGTGGACTTCTACCCCAAATAAATACCCTTTATAAAGACCAACCCATTTTTGGTATTTCACATTAGCACCCCTTTGGCTGACTAATACAACCCCTTTGGCTGACTAATACAACCCCTTTGGCTGACTAATACACCATCCTATTGTTAACACTTTGCATTAGTGTGGTACATTTGTTTCAATTCATGAAAGAGCTTTTTTATAATTGTGCTCTTAACTATAGTGCATCATTTAGAATAGGGTTCACTGTATGTTTTGCAGAGTCCTAAGTTTTGTTTTTTTTTAAATTTCTACTCTACCAACACACATACAATCTAAAACTTCCCCTTTTAACCACATTAAAATGTATAATTTAGTGCTGTTAATTATGTTCACAATGTTGTGCTACCATCACCACCATTCATTACCAACATTTTTCCATCACTCCAAATAGAAACTACACAATTTATGCATTAACTCCTCATTCCCTACACCACCTTGGCCCCTGGTAACCTATATTCTAGTTTCTGAATCAATGAATTTGCTTATTCTAATTATTTTGTATCAGTGAGATCATAAATTATTTGTCCTTTGCATCTGGCTTATTTCACTCAACATGATGTCTTCAAGATTCATCCATATTGTCACATGTAACAGAATTTCATTCCATTTTAAGCTGAATAATATTTCATTATGTGCATATACCACATTTTATTTATCAAGACAATTCATTAGGGAAGCAGGTGTGGCTCAATGGATAGAGCTCCTGTTTACCATATGGGAGGCCCCGGGTTCGCTTCCCGGGGCCTCCTTGTGAGGGCAGGCCAGCCCACGCGGTGCAGTGGGCTGATGCAGCGGGACCTCACAGCAAGGGGGAGATAAGCAGACATGGAGAAGACACACAGCAAATGGACACAGCAAGCACAAGCAGCAAGGTGGGGGATAAATAAATAAATAAATCTTTGAAAAAAAAAAAAAAAAGACAATTCATTGGTTGATGGACACTTGAGTTACTTCCATCTTTTGGCAGTTGTGAATAATGTCACTATGTACATCAGTGTGCATATATCTGTTCAAGTCCCTGCTTTAAATTCTTTTCAGTATATACCTAGTAGTGGGGTTGCCAGGTCATATGGTAGTTCTATACTTAGCTTTTGGAGGAAAACTCCAAACAGTGGCTGTACCATTTTGCATTCTCACCAACAATGAATGAGTGTTCCTATTTCTCCACATCCTCTCTGATACTTGAAATTGTCTGTTGTGTTTTTTATTTTTTTAAGTAGTAGGCATTCCAGTGGGTGTGAAATGGGATCTCATTGTGGTTTTAATTTGTTTTTCCCTGGTAGTTAATGATGTTGAGCATCTTTCATGTGCTTTTTAGCCATTTGTGTCTTCTTTGGAGAAATCTTTTGCTCATCTCTTTTTTCCTTTACTTTTAAAGAAGTTTTAGATTTCAGAAAAGTTACATAGAAAATATAGGGGATTCCCACATATCTATACCCTCCCCCTCTTGCATTTTCCCCTATTAATAACATCCTCCATTACTGTGGTACATTTGTTACAACTGATTTAAAAAGCATTGCTACTAACCATGGTCTATAGTTTACATTATGGTTCACACTTTGCACCACACAATTTCATAGGTTTTGACAAAATGTAGAATGGCCTGTATCTGTCATTGCAATATCATGCAGGACAATTCCAATTCCCAAAAATGCTCCATATTACACCTATTCTTCCCTCTCCCTCCCCTCAGCATCTCTGGTGACCATTGTCTTTATATTAATGTTACAAGTTCTTCCATTACTGGAAAAACAATAAGTCTACTTTGGCCCATTATTGCATTCTTGCTTTATGCTTGTTCATTCCTCAATCTTGAGGATTTGGGGATGGTGATGCCCACTCTGCTTCTGATTGAGATGGGACTTAGATCCCATGGGACAGATGGATAGAACTGTTTTGCTTGCAGTTGTAGACTCTCTCTGTTTTTTGGGATGGGTATTGTCCATTGTCATTTTGTTAATTGTTCTGGGCAAGTCCAATGACCTGGAGAGTAGGTGTTGGCTGCAACTGTACTGAGATTCACAGCTCAACCAATATATGCACAGTTCAAAGATTTAGGTCTCTGGGACATATATTTAATGGGTATAGTGCTAATCATAGGTTCAAATAAAAGTTTGCCCATCTCTTAATTGGGTTTGTCTTTTTATTGTTGAGTTGTAGGATTTCTTTATATTAATATATTATGGATATTAAACTTTTATTGATTATGTGGTTTCAAAATATTTTTCCCATTGAGTATGTTGTCTTGTTACTTTTATGATAATATCTTTTGATGCACAAAAGTTTTAAATATTGAAGAGGTCTCATTTATCTATTTTTTTCTTTTGTTGCTTGTGCTTTGGGTGTGAAGTCTAAGAAACCATTACCTAATACAAGATCCTGAAGATGCTTCCCTATGTTTTCTTCTAGTACTTTTATAGTTCTGGTTCTTATATTTAAGTCTTTGATCCATTTAAAGTTAATTTTTGTTTATGGTGTGAGATAGGGGTCGACATTCATTCTTTGCATGTGGACATCCAGTTTTTCCAGCTCCATTTTTTTAAGAAACTTGTCTTTCCCAATTGAGTGAACTTGCCACCCTTGTCAAAAGTCAGTTGGCCATGAAAATGAGGGTTTATTTCTGAAATCTCATTTAGATTCCATTGATCTATATGTCTGTCCCTTATGCCAGTACATGCCATTTTGATTTCTTTGGCTTTGTAATAAGTTTTAAGATTGGGACATGTGAGTCCCCCAAATTTATTCTTTTTTTTTTCAAGATAGCATTGGTTATTCAGGGATCCTTATCCTTCCATAGAAATTTGATGATTGTCTTTTCTGTATCTTCAAAGAAGGATAGTGGAATTTTGATTGGGATTGAGTTGAGTCTGTAAATCACTTTGAACAGAATAGACATCTTAACAATATTTAGTCTTCCAATCCGTGAACATGGAATGCCCTTCCATTTATTTAGGTCTTCTTTAATTTCTTTTAGCAATGTTTTATAGTTTTCGTGTGCAAGTCCTTAACGTCCTTGGTTAGATTTATTTTTAAATATTTTATTCTTTTAGTTGCTATTTAAATGGATTTTTTTCTTGATTTCTTCTTCAGATTGTTCATTACTAGTGTATAGAAATACTATTGATTTTTGCATGTTGATCTTGTACCCTGCCACTTTGCTGAACTTGTTTATTAATTCTAGTAGTTTTGTTGTGGATTTTTTCAGGAATTTCTGTATATAGGATCATGTCATCTGCCTTATGCAGTAAGTTTCATTTCTTCCTTTCCAATTCAGATGCCTTTTGTGACTTTTTCTTAGCTAGAACTTCCAGTACAATGTTGAATAAAAGTGGTGACAGTGGGCATCCTTGTCTTTTTCCTAATCTCAGAGGGAAAGCCTTCATTTTTTCACCATTAAGTATAATGTTAGCTGTAGGTTTTTCATATATACTTATACTTTTGATCATGTTGAGGAATTTTCCTTCTATTCCTAATTTTCTAAGTGTTTTTTTTTTTTTTTTTTTAATCAAGACAGGTTGCTGGATTTTGTCAAATGTGATTTCTGCATTCATTGAGATCATCATGTGGCTTTTTTCTTTCATTCTGTTAGAGTGGTGCATTACATTAATTGTTTTTCTTATGTTGCACCACCATTGCATACTTGGAATAAGATTCACTTGATATGGTGTGTAACTTTTTTTTGTTTTTGTTTTTTGTATAACTCTTTTAAAGTACTGCTGGATTCAGTTTGCTAGTATTTTGTTGAGGATTTTTACATCTATATTCAAAAAGGGTATTGGTCTCTAATTTTCTTTTCTTGTAGTTTCTTTACCTGGCTTCAGTACGAGGGTGGTATTTGCCTCATAGAATGAGTTAGGAAGAGTTCCCTCTTCTTTTTCAAAAATTTTGGAAGAGTTTGAGCAGGATTGGTAAGTCTTTTTGGAATGTTTGGTAAAATTCACCTGGGAAGCCATCTGGTCCTGGGCTTTTCTTTGTTGGGAGTTTTTTTTTTTTTTTAATAATTATTTCAACCTCTTTAATAACTATTGGCTTGTTGAAATCTATTTCTTCTTGAGTCTGTGTAGGTAGTTTGTGTGTTTCTGGGAATTTGTCCATTTCATGCAGGTTATGCAATTTGTTGGCATACAGTTGTTCATAGTGTCCTCTTATAGTTATTTTTATTTCAGTAGGGTCAGTAGAAATGTCCCCCTTACATTTCTGCCTTTTCTTCCCTTCGTCAATCTAGCTAAAGTTCGTCAATTTTATTGATCTTTTCAAAGAATCAGCTTTTGGTTTTGTTTATCCTCTCTATTGCTTTTTAATTTCATTTACATCCACTCTAATCTTTGTTATTTCCTTTCTTATGCTTGCTATGGGTTTGGTTTGCTCTTGTTTTTCTATATTCACCAGTTTTGAGGTTAGGCTTTCTTTCTTGAAATCTTTCTTCTTTTTTTAAGGTAAGCATTTAAAGCTATAAATTTTCCTCTCGTCACTGCCTTTGCTGCATTCCATAGGTTTTAATATGTTGTGTTTTCATTTTCATGTGTCTTAAGATATTTCTTAATTTCCCTTGTGATTCCTTCATTCACCCATTGTTTGTTTGAGTACCTTGTTTAATTTTCACATATTCATGAATTTTTTATTTCTCCCTCTGTTATTGATTTCCAGCTTCATTCCATTGTAGTCAGAGATGATACATTGTGTGATTTCAATATTTTTGAATTTTTTGAGTCTTGTTTTGTGACCTAATATATGGTCAATCCATGGATCATGCTTTTAAATCCATTGTCAGTCTCTGCCTTTTGACTGTAAAGTTCAATCCATTTACATTTAAAGTAACTACAGGACTTTCTTTTGCCATTTTGCTATTTTTGTCTTTTTAAGTCTTATACCTTTTTTGACCCTTAATTCTTCTGTTAATGCTTACTTTCATATTTATTTGATTTTTTTTTTTTTTGCTTTGTACGATTTTATGTCACTTCACATTTCTTTCTGAATGTATTTTTCATATATTTTATTTGTGGTTACCATGGGGTTAAGATTTAATATCCTAAATCTCTAACAATGATATTTGATTTTATACCAATTTATCTTCAACAGCATACATGTAGACTATTCCTATACCCCTCTGCCTCCCACCTTTTTTTGGTACTTGTTAAAAAATTATATCTTTCTGTATTGTATATCCAAAAGCATAGATTTATCATTACTTTTTATTCATTTGCATTTTAACACCTGTAGGAAGTAAGAAGTGGCATTGCATACCAAAAAATCCAATCCAATACAATAGTACTGGCATTTATAAATACCTGAATGGTTACCTTTACATGATTGTCTGTATTTCTTTATGCCACTTTCATCCATTGTCTAGTGTCCTTTCCTTTCTGTCTGAAGAACTCCCTTTAGCATTGCTTGTAGGACAGGTCAAGTGGTAATGAACTCCTTCAACTTTTGTTTATCTGGAAATGTCTTAATCTCTCCCTGATTTTGGAAAGAAATCAGGGATATACAATTCTTGGTTGGTAATTGTTTTCTTTCAACACTTTAAGTATTTTATACCATTGCCTTCTTGCCTCCATGGTTTCTGACGAGAAGTCAGCACTTAATCTTATTGGGAGTCCCTTCTACATAACTCGTTGCTTTTCTCTTGCAGCTTTCAGAACTCTCTCCTAGTGTTTGGCATTGGACTGTTTGATTACTATGTGTGTGGTTTTCTTTGAATTGATCTTCTTTGGAATTCCTTGGGCTTCTTGAATGTACATATTCATGTCTTTCCTTAAATTTGGGAAGTTCTCTGCCACTGTTTCTTTGAATGTTCTTCTGCCCCTTTCTATTTTCTTCTTCTGGGACTCCCATAATGCATATATTGTTGTGCTTGATGGTGTCCCACATGTCTATTAGGCTCTGTTTACTCTATTTTATTCTTTTTTGTTTCTGCTCCTCAGCTTGAATCATTTCAGTTGTCTTGTCTTTGAGATCATGGATTCTTTCTTCTGCTATTTCCAATCTGCTATTGAAACCATTTAGGGAATTTTTCATTTCAGTGATTGTGTTCTTCAGCATTTCAGTATTTCTGTTTGGTTCCTATTGGGAATCTCAAAGAGATTACTATATCATTCATTCATGTTTTCCTTATATCCTTTCATTCTTTCTCCATGTTTTACTTTATCTTCTCGAAATATTGCGGATCAATTTTTAGAAGTCTTTCTCCAGTAAGTCCAAAATCTGTTCCTTTTCATTGACAGTTTCTGGATTTTTGTTTTGTTCCTTTGGATGGGCCATCATTTCCTGTTTCTTTATTTGTCTTGTAATCTTTTTTTGCACACTGGACATTTTAAAATTTTAGTGTTAAAATTTTAGTGTTTAGTAATATTTAATCCCTGAATTGTCTGTTCCTTAAATTTTGTATCAAGTTAGTCATATGATAGAAATTTCTTGAATGCCAGGTGCTAATCAAAATAAACAAGCCAAAGCAAAAAGAAACTTTCACAGTCTTTACCATCTTACTCTTTTTGGACTCATGGTCTCCTCCAGAGCTTAGCTCTCCTATCAAGAAGATCAGCCCAATATGTGCTTCAATATATGTTCATCAATTATAACAAATATACTATACTAATGAAAGATGTTAATGTGGGAGTGTGTAAGAGAGGGAGGGGTGAGGAGTATGGGACTCCTCTATATTTTTAATGTAACACTTATGTAATCTAAAGCTTCTTTTTAAAAAATTAATAAAACTCCAACCTTTAAAAAATTAAAAAAAAAAAATAAGACCAGCCCCAGTTAAATGGTAAGTATATGGGCCTCTTGTCTTACCTGAGCCTGTGTGAAGTGTGGAGCCTGCTTCTTTTCCTGGGCCGGTGCTTGCTAGTGCCCTTAGGAATTCACTGTTTACGGTTTACTGGAGTTTGAATGAAAGTCCTCTCTACTCCCTGTGAAATAGGCTTTCATCTTCTCCTAGGTGCTCTTTTGTGTGATTTAATGCAGATAGTCCTTTGCCCCAGCTGCTTCAAATTAATTAATGTCTGTAATGTATTTTTCTGCCTTAGACAAATTCTGAGAGGGCCAGCCTGAGACAAGTTTCCTACCTCAGTGTTTCAGACTTCCTCCTGATAGAAGGTCACTGATATACAGGCCCCCCAGTATGCCCACAGGGGTCTCTCTATTCCCTCTAGAAGAGGGCCAGGCAGCCACAATGGGAGTGCAAGCTGGCTGTACCCTGCTTTGTAGAGTGGGTGGGGGTGCAGCTTCTCTTACAGCCTTTGAAGCTGTGTTCTTGATTCAACACTTGCCCGGTTAATGTAGGCCTTTAACTGTTTTTGTAGTTTTGAGGAAGCTTACTGTCTTTAAGATTCCTCTGCTGCTTTTGCCTGAGGTGAGCTGGAATAATGGTTGCCCTTAGAGCCAGCCCCAAGTGATCTGCCATAATCCCCACTCCCGTACACTCCCAACTCCCCTACCCCACAAAGTAGGCTCAAGTGCTGGCTGGGGTGGGGGGTGAGGGGTGAAAGCTCATCAGATAGAGTGTAAGCAAGATGGCACCAGGATCCCCAGGCTGGGCAGGCCCTGATGGGCTCCTACATTCCTGGAGATGTGAATTTAGGTGCTGTGGTAGGTTGAATTATGTTCTTAATGTAAATTTGCATTCTTGTGGGGGTGAGCCCATTATAAAGAGGACCTCTTGAAGATGTTAGTTTAGTTATGGTGTGGCCCAACTGAATGAGGGCAGGTCTTCATATTACTGGAGGCCTTATAAAGAGGACATGGAAGTCACAGAAGCCAGGAAGGAGAGGACATCGCCATGAGACAGGAAGCAGAGGCACAAGCCAAGGAACCCCAAGTACTGGTAGCAGCCAGCACCAGAATGTAGACTCTGGAAGAAAGCAAGCACAGCTGATACCTTGATTTTGGACTTCTTCTAGCTTTGAAAGTGTAAGCCAGTAAATACCTGTTGTTAAGCCAAAAACAGCATGTCGTATTTGTCATAGCAGCTCTGGCAAACTAAAACAGGTGACTCGTGTGTTGTTTAATAAATTAAAGGACAGTTTGACCTTCAACATCCATCCATTGGCCACACACTCATCAGAGCACATCTACCATGTTCTCCTCTTGATTCTCAGCTGGTGCTGGGAGTGGGGAAAAGGGGAAGGGAAAGACAACTGGGTATGTGGCCCATGCTTGGAAAGAGGGTGCTGTTCTGAGAGTTCCAAGTGACCCCAGTTCATCCCAGGGGTCTGTGAGGAGTCCAGAGGGCCAAAGAAAGCTTCCTGGAAGAAGAGATACCTAAGGCAAGTTTTTAATTTTATTTTATATTTTTATTATTTTTTATTATTTTTATTTTTAGAGCAGTTTTAGGTTTACAGAAAAATTGCACAGAAAGTACAAAGAGTTCCCATTTATCCCTACCCCCCCCACACACACATAAAATTTCCCCTGCTATTAACATCTGTCATCATTGCAATGGATCACCCAATATTGATTCATTTCTTTTAACTAAAGTCCATAGTTTTAATTAAGTTTCACTATGCTTTGTACAGTTTTATGGGAGTAGACAAATGTGTAATGTCATGTACCCACCATTATAGTATCATTCAGAATAGTTTCACTGCCTTAAAAATGCCCTCTGCTCCATAAGGTGAGTTTTTTAAATAAAAATAGAAAAGGAATCATCCTTTAACAGCCAAATGTGAACTCCTTCCATACCAGAGGACAGGAAGGGTCATCAACCCCTTCTACAGAGTGTCTGGGGTGGGGAAAGGAGCTGGCTGGAACCTTAGCCCATCATGACCCCAGGTAAGCAGATTCCTCTCTCGGGAACTCAGTGTCCTTACCTGTGAAGGAAGGAGTCAGACCAGTTGGCTTCCGAGGTCTGTGGATCAGTGAGATCGGAGGGGCCCAAGTTCCATCTGAGCTCAGTCCCAATCAGGGTGGCTGGGAGAGTGACGGGAGGCAGGCACCCCAGCTTTGCTGGCCCTGTCCCTGGCTGTGAAATCACAAGGCTGTTTTGAGGGCTGGAGGGCAGCCTGCCCGGACCTGGGATGGCCTCGGGACTCAGTGGAAGGATGTGTGTGTGTTCCTATGATGAAACTTACAAAGCCTGTCCAGAAAAAGGCCATGGCCGTGCAGCCAGGGACCGGGTCTCCTTAGGCTGATGCCCTCTGGGTCTTGGTCACAGCACAGAGCAAGCAGGTGTGTCTGTGAGGTCTCTCCGGAGACCCGGCTGCGGCTCTGATCCTCTGTCTTCTAAGGACGTGAGGTGGGACCCGGAACGGGCAGGTCTCGGCCGCGGGCCCCAGCATGGCAGGTCTGCAGAGCCTGGCTGGATGCAGCAGGCTGACATTTCATACCCTGCCCAGGTAATGCAATCAGGGCAGGGGCGTCCCCACCAGCCTGCCCATGGCTAATGTGTTGCAGACTTTGGAGCCCAGGGTACTCCGCAGCTCTCCTACCCCCCACCCCCCATCCCCCGGGCCAGGGATGGGGGTTGGGGGACTCGCTGAGCAGAAAATGGCCTTGTCTCCTCCACTTGCTTTCCAAAGACCTCCACCCACCCGCATGGGGGTGCACAGGGAGTCCTGGACCTGGTTTTGATTTGGGGGCTCTTTCTCTGCAAATACATGCCCATAAAAGTGCTTTAATTTGTTTCACAAAGTTTGCTTAAAGGCACAAGCTCACGTTAGAACGCCTGCAGAGGTGACCTAGGGACCAGAGCTGTCCCTGCTATATGGATCAGCAAACTCCGCCTTACACCAGGAAGGTGGGAAACGTCCCCAAGCGCCGGCTGCTGTGACACCCTCACTCCCCATTTTGATGCTATTTCAGAAGCTGGGTTTGTGCAAAAAACTGTGGTCATTCTTTTCATCTGGGCAAATTAATCAGAGCCTCGTTTGTGGGGAATTGCCCTCACTGGCTGGCCCTCTTTTTTCCATTTTTCCTTTCTTCCTTTGTTTCTGTACCCATCACCCCCAAGCAGTGGGGATGTGCTTGATGTTTCCTCTTGTCTGAATGTCTTCTTTGAATATGTATTGTTTTGTGCATGTGCATTTTCAATCTGTGTTTTTCACTTTTTCTGCTCAGCCCTGTGTTTCCTTCTGTGCCTCTGACTGGCCCCTGGCCCTGCACTGATTTTCACCTGTCTGCTCCCCTGGTCACTCCAGCCCCCTCTGGTCCCAACAAAACTGTACTTGCCATCCTGCTCCCTGCTCCTGTGTGAAATGGAAACACTCTAAAAAGCTAAATAAGGCACTGGGTTTCCTGGCCAGCTCAGGGGGGAGGAGATGAATTGTGTGTCATTCAACTGACTCTAAGGACAAAAGGCCCATCAAGAGAATGTGATTTTGCTTGGTTTTGAGCAAATGGAAGCCAGGCTTCTGGAGAAAAGTTTGAGAGCAAAAATGGGTCTGGAGAAAACTCACTGGCCAGCATGATAAAGCAAACAATGATATACACACGTGCACATAGATAAATACACACATGCACACACACATACAGCTATGCCCACATACACACATGCACAGCTACAAACACACAAACACATGTATGCATGCATACCAAGGACACCACTGTCATCACCTTCATCATCATCATCGACACCCATTGCATCTTGCTCCATGCCAAGCATCCTATCAGCTTCATCTCACAGCGTCCTCCCAATAACTTCGGGAGTGAATGTCATCACCATCTTACTGATGAGAAAACTGAGGCTCCACGAGCACAAATGCTCGACCTGGACCCCACAAGCATCAAGTGTTGGCCGCAGGACTGGGTTTGGTGTATCCCTGACTGCCTACTGCCTATCCCCTACCCACCCCGAGTCTGGGAGTGTGTTGGGGGGTTGGTCCATTTAGAGTTGGGAATATTGAAGGTTCTTCAAACATTCCATCCAGAAGGGCCCTGAAGGAGCCAGCCCCAGGGAGAGCAGAGAGGCCTCGGGGACCCGCTGAGCTCTGTCCACCAGCCCCAAGGCCGACACCCCTGGACTGCAGGCCGCAGGTCTCCTAACTCCCAGGCTATAGTGAATTTGGGTTTTCTGTGGCTTATAACCCTGAGGATTCTGACCGATTTGGCAGGCATGGGGACAGTGATTCCGGAGGTCAGGCCCGAATGCCACCAAGGAAAGCAGGTGTGACGGAGCCAGGCTCAGCTGGAGCCCACGTCACAGCCTCCTGTGGGCTCCTCCAGCTCAGGGTGTGGGAACGCTTATTGAGTTGGGCCAAAAGCCCTGCAAGACCCCTTCTGAACCTGAGGGGCTCCGTTTTAAGCTGTGGAGACTGTCAAAGTACTTGGTTACCAAATTTGTCCCCCATTGGTTGGGTGGGGAAACTGAGGCACAGAGGGCCTTGTCCGAGTCATATGGTGGCAGAAGAAGAGGGGGCTGGAACCAGGTGTCCTATGCCGGTCTCACAATCAGAGTGGTGTCAAGACCGGGCCCTGCCTACCGCCCGCCCACCTGCCCTCCTCTCTGACTGCTCCCGGCTCATCTGCTTACCTCACCTCCTCCTGCTCCCCCCATCAGCCCCCACGGCTGGCTCCTGCTCCTCATCAGGCCACAGCTCCTATGTCCTTGCTCTCAGAGGCTTTCCTGGACCACTGTAAAAGCCCCACCCACCCCCCGCCATCCACAGCCCCCTACCTGATTTCCCTCACAGCACTCGGCACCACTTGACATCTCTGGGCCCTTTAGTGGTTGGCTAGGGGGCAGGTGGGCCCTGCCTGCTTCACCCCCAGCCAGGAGCCCACTGCTGGCTCATTGAATGATTGAATGGTTGTCTCGGTCTTGTCTTGAGGGGCTGGGGAAAGCTAAACCAAAAATCTTTATTAAAATGTAGAAGATGATAAATACACCATTCAAAGTCTGGGGAAGTTGGCGGTCAGGGGTGGGAGAGTCATTTTCAGGTACAAGTGGGTTTCCTTCCACTGGACCCTAACAGACGGGGCTGGACTCCCTGAGGGGGCCTCAGGAAAGCCAGCCTGGGAGGGGCAGGCAGCCGCAGGACCACTACCAACACCTCGAAGGGAGTGGCTAGTGCTTGGGTCTCGGGGCCCATTCAGGAAATCGCTTTCAGGTCTGCCTTTGTCTCAGTAAAGTGAGTGCTGAGGCAAAATGGCCTTTTCACATTAAATTGTCTCAATTTTCAATTTTCTTGATATTTGAGCAGGGTATGAGAGCCAGCCCAGGGTGTTTTCTGGCTCCCTTCCTAGGAGTAGCCTGAGCTGGGCAGGCAGGGGCTCCTGGGCCGGACCCCTACCCTGTGAGCCAGCGGCAACATGGGGTCCAGCTCTCTGAATATGAGCCCAGGCAGTTGGGGTGCAGCACCAACAAGGGGCCAGAAGATGACTAGGAGACAGAGATGACCATCAGCAGAGCCCTCTGCCCACACCCGCCCAAGGCTCCTCAGGATGGGATCGGGGATCCGCCACCTGGGCCTGTGCCACCTCCTCGCCCGCTCGGCCCATGCCTGCACCCTCTCTGGCCCCTCGTGCTCAGCCACGCTGGTTGCAGGCTCAAGCTGCCAAGGCGAGGGCGGGGGTGGGTGAGGAGGCCACTGCCGCCTCTCGGGCAGTGCTGAGGCTGGAGCCAATGGGGCATGTAGACAGACTGGAGCTGGTGGGAGAACAGAGGGGTACAGGACGCTGCCCAGGGTGACAGCCCGGAAGGCTGGAGTTGACGATGCTGAGATGGACCAGAATGAGAGGAGTGGGAGGTGGGGGAGGGCCAGGGACTTTTAAAACACAGTTCTGCAGCATTTCATGGTGTCCCAGAAAACCTTCCCTGAGTGCCCTCTGCCCCCCACCCTGGGGTCTTTCCCAGCAACCCTGAGCTCGGCCGGGCCAGGCTGGCGGCAGGGAAACACCCGCTTTCTGAGTGCACACGGGGCCACAGGAGAGCTGGCTGGCAGCCAGCCCCAGCGGCCTGAGGCCAGGGACCAGCCTGGACACTGCCCCAGGGACGTCACCACGGAGGGGCCTGTCCTCACCCAGGTGGGCACAGAAGGGGGACCCGCAAGGGAGGCTGGGCAGCGAGAAGGCCGGGGGCCGTCTGCGGGGTGACAGGGAGCCCCGCTTGTCTGCCTGAGGTGAGCTGTCCACAGACATGCTCTGGGATGGAAGTGGGCACATAGATCAAAGGAGGTTGGGGTGACGGTGATGCTCTGGGGGCATCTGGCACCCGGTGTGGACTTGCTGTGTGGTCTCAGACCTGGGGCTGAACCTCTGTGAGGCTCAGTGTCCTTGGTACTCAAAGTGGGGACACTCACAGCACCCTCCCCGGGGGTGGCTGTGCAACAGCCATGGCAAACGTGGCATGGATGCCAGGTGGGTGTGCCACACACTCTGGGACCACAGACTACCAAGGTGCTTTCATGCCCCAGTCTCCCTTGGTTCCGTGCCGTCCACACAAGCATCCCCCATCTTATGGAAGAGCACGTGGGGCTTGGAAATGGAAGGGGATGCAGCCAAGGTGGCACGTGGCCAGGATTGGAGCCTGCACCAGCCACCTCTCAGCTCGGGGGGTGGGGGCCAGGACCCCCATCCAAAACGTCCCCACCCTTCCCGTCTCTAACTAAGCAGCTGCCCTAATCTCTCCAGTCTGAACCGGTTGCTCACCTGCCCTGTCCTGTCCCTTAGCTGGGGCCCTGGGACCCCCACCTCTGCCCACAATGCAGGGTCCCAGGTCCCCACACTCCACATTTGATGTCTCCCGCGCCCTTCCCACTGTGCCTGCCATCCAGCCCTCCCCACCCACCAGCCACTCCTGCACAGGGAACGAGATGATACCCCCCCTGTCCTTTGCTGGCACGGGCCCCTGCCCGGACCACCCTTTCCCACCATTCTCCATTCAGCCTGTTCCTATTTCTCCTTCTAGATTCTGCTTGGAAGTCACCACCTCTGTGCAGCCTGCCCTGATTGCTCCCACCCCTCCCTACCCTCTCTTAAAGGCAGTGGCTCCTTCTTGTAAACCTCCCCCTCTTCATTGCTATAACCGCCCCCTGTTCTCCTACCCCCACAGGCCATGAGGGGCCAGTGTCCAAGCCTCTTCTAAATCCCCAGGGCTGAGAAGGAAGGAAGTGGCACCATATGTCCTTTGCGAGGCATTGTGAGGGAGAGGGGCTGAGGGTGTGAGAGACAGATAAGGGGAGAGTTAGACAGACAGAGAGAGAGAGAGAGGCAGAATTAAGAAGTCAGAGTCCAGCAGATAAGGGGAGAGAGACAAGGGGAGAAAGAGAGGCAGAGAGAGTCAAATAGGGAGAAAGAAGAGAGAGAACGAGAGAGGGATAAAACAAGAGAGACACAGAGAGAATCAGACAAACAAGGAGAGAAATGAGACAGAAAGAGAGAGAGGAAGAGAGGGGCGTGATGGAGAAGTGGGAAAGGAGAGAGAAATAGAGAGAGACAGTATGAGAGAACGAGGGAGAGAGAGGAAGGGAAGGCGGGAGAGAGAATCAGACAAAGAGAGAGACAGAAAGAGAGACAGAGGAAGAGAGAGGGAGCGAGAGAGCGACAGAGGCCAAGAAAACACAACAATAAAAGAAAGACAAACAACAGGACCAGAGGGTGAGAAAGAGAAAAAGAAAAAGAAAAAAGAGGCAGAGGGAGAGAGACAAAGGGAGACAGTAAAAAGAAAGGGACAGAGCGAGCGAGAGAAACCAAAAAGAAGGGCCCGGGGGAGAGGCAGGAGGAGTGGGAGAGGAGGCGGACCAGGCGGGGGCCTGGGTTGAGCGTCCCGTCCCCCGGGAGCCCTGACCCCACCGCAGGCGGCGCAGCCCCGCTCACCTCCCCGCCGAGCTCAGGTTTCATGGCTTGGAGAGCGCGCAGATTCGGTAACAAATGCATGTGCAACGCATTATGAAGAAAGCCTTAAAAAAAGCCCTCGTTTATCGCTGTTTATGTTATGTGATTGAGGGGAGAATTTGCCAAGACCAAAGGTTACTGCTGGTGTTTCTGCGGCGAATATTACCTCAAACTAAAAGCAATTAGCTTCAAGGAAACATGCGTTGTCTTTGGAAGGGTTTTCAAAAGGGAGGTGATGCCCACTGATGGATTTCGATGCTTCTAACATCTTTGCTCCAAGTCGAAAAAGCCGAGCCCCCGCACCGTCTTCGGTTTTGCCCGCAGACTTTCTGTGAGACCTTGGCCTGGACCCCTGACCTGGCTGGGCCTCAGTTTCCCTCCCTATAGAATGGGAAGGGGCGCAGCCTGGACCCAAACATTGCAGGATTCCCCATGGCCCATGTGGTTTATTTCCATTGTTTTTTGCTCCTTGAGCATACGCCATTGGCTTTTCTCCCTGTGGCTGTTTCTGCTCAGGGCTTGGCTAATAAAACCTTTTCTTGAGACAATTATGGAAATTGCTTGAATGGTAATTAGTGAATGGTAATTAGGAAACACTCTCCTTCCTTCCAAGGAGGACAGACCTGAGAGATCTGCCTGGGAGCCCCTGCTCCTTCTTGGCTTCCCAGACCCAGGCTTTGGCGGGTGGGAAGATGTGCCCAGAGCCCAGGGCTCTGCCCCGTCGATGAGAAAGGCTCTCCAGGATTTGGGACCATGGAGGGGACTGGTGCAGAGGGAGAGGAAGAAGGGGACGGACATTCAGAGGGGCAAGAGAGATGGAGACACCTGAGAGAGAGGGGTAAGAGACCAGAACCCATTCCAGGGAGCCCTCATGCTGGCCTGCCCCGCCCCACACACCCCATTATGGCTCCTCAGCTGCTCTGGGGTGAGCTGAGGCCCCAGCATGTGTTGATGATGCTGAACAGACTGGAGGCTGCAGCCATGCAGCTGGGTTCCAGGCTCCGCTCTGCCCAGAACTCTGTGTGGCCCCCAGCCCTTGGGGTTCATCATGGGTCCCTCCTTCATCGGGTTTTTGAAAGGATTGCGCGGGTTACCAGGGGGAAAGCACCCAGAGGCAGACACGGAACAGAAGCTGCCCTCAGCCAAGGCTGGAGGTGGCTGGGAACCTCTCCAGTAACACTTGTTGAGTCCCTGGGGGTGGGGGTGGTGAACAGACCAGGCCCAGTGGACTCTGCAAAACAACAGGTTCACATGCTGGTGTGGGAAACTCTCCCAAACAAGTGACCCTATCCTTGCAGGATCCAGACTCAAAGGCAGCAGGCCCAGGTTATAGGCCCCTGGGTTTAGGAGGAGTCTGGCCCTGTCTGCTCTCCCCCCATGTGCTCCGCCCTGTGGAGAGGCACCTAGGACAGCAACTGGTCCCCTTGCTGAGGCTTCACACAGTCATTGGGTGGATGGAAGAGCCTGGGGGTGCAACTTGGTGCTGGAAGTAACAGGTAAGGCTGTCCTCAGGTGAGACGAGGGGGTTTGGATCTGCATCACCCAGGAACCCAAAGCCCGAGTGAGTATGTCCCTCTGAAAGGTCCCTAAAGGTCCACTGTTCCCATCTGCAGGACCTTGGTGGGCTCTGGGACCAACCTCTGCTTCTCCAGAGTTCCCGGAGTCGACCACTCTGGCACTTATTCCTCACCTGTTATTACCGCATTTTAGAGGTGAGGAAAACGCAGCTCAGAGATAATGGAACAGTGAGTTCAAGGTTCTAATATATATCTGGCGAGTTGCTAAATCTGACCACAGGACCTTAGCACATGCTGCTCCTTCCACTGCAATGCTCACCCTGCCTCCCCGCCCTGCTCCAACCCTCTGCTCAGCTCAACAGCCTCAATCCAGTGTCAGACACTTGTCAGCTATCGCTTGACATTTGTTTGTGCAAATTATCTGCTTCCCCTGTGTCTCCCCATCCAGATGGTGAGCCCCATGGGGACAGGTCCACGGATAGGAAGCTGCCACTGTGCCCATACAGGAAGATCTGTATTAGTCACTGAACCTAACTAAGCAGGAGATGGTGGCTGGGAGGAGGTGGTGCAGACTCCTGGTTGAGGCTACACCATGCCTGGGTGCTCTGGGAGCATCCACACCACTCCCCAGTGCACCAAATCAAGAGGTTAGCCCCCCACGTCCCGAGCCCTTCCTAGGTCAATGACCCCACATGCTGTAACCTGAGGACACCTGGAGGGACCCAGCAACCAGTCCAGGACTCAGCCTTCACCTCCAGAGTGAAGCCGGCCTAATTCCTCAAGATCGCCCTTCACGTGCTGCATAATGCACCCATTCTTCCCCAGCCTCTAAACCGTCTTGTTTTTTTTTTTTTTTGTTTTTTTTCTTCAGTGCAGCTTGGGGCTGGGGTGGGAAAATACTTTCCAAAGGTCAGTTTTCCAATTATACTCAAAATTTGAAAGTTCTTTTTTTTTTCTTTTTCTTTTTGGCCTCTTGGTTGGTAGAGCTGCATTCTGCTAATTTCATAAAGATACCATTTAGCTGAGGTAGGTGGGATTCTGGGCATCAGAACAGTTTCCCAATGTCAACAGCCAGCTGTAACCGTAACTACTGACTTCCCATCATTTGTCGGGGGGGAGAAAAAGTTTCTCTCCCCAAAAATTATGACCTGTAGGAACCAGACAACATCCCCATTGCTTGGCGGGAAATTACCGAGACTTTCTTATGTACTTAGCATTAAGCCCGAGTTTATAAAGTCCTGCTAGGTTTTAATGACTCGCCATGTGCCACCCTGGCCATGGGAAAGGAGGTGATTTTCGAGGTTATCCCTCAGTGTTGGGTGATGGAGAGAGTGACGCAGCTGAGTCATGGGATGGCAACCCTGGGGGGCTCTCGAGGAAGCTCCGAGGACGTGGGTAGGAGGATCCAGGGTGCCCGGGGCCTGGAGGGAGGCCAGGTCTGCCGGCTAGCTGCCCAAAGTGTGAGCATAGCCAGCTGGGGAGAGCTGTCAGCCCACACTCTTCTTTCCCTCGTTTGCCTCTGCTGACCCCAAAGGTAGTTCAGCCTTCTCCTCTCCCTCACTCTGTCTGAGCCTCTTCTATCTCTTCTCTGCCCAAACCTTCTCCAGCTCTTCCTGTCTGAACTTTCTCCATCTCTTCTCTTCCCAAACCTTCTCCATCTCTTCTCTGCCTGAACCTTCCCTTGGCCCCCATCTGAATAACTTGAAGAATTCAAGAAACATGTTTAGATTTGGAAGGGTGGGAGCAGAGGTGCATGGGGGCAAGTGGAAGGAGATGAAACTGGAAACTTATGGAGAAATTGAGTCCTGGGATGGGACCTTGTCAGCGATGGGAAGCTGGGGTAAGGGGATGTGGCTGTCAGAGTTAGGGCCCAATCAGCTTTCCATTCTACAAGGACTCTCCTGATAGCTAAAGAAAACAGAGGACAGACTGAACAGGGAGAGGCCAGAAAAGACAAAACATCAAATCACCCTTTACATCTCACTTATATGAAATATCTAGAAGAAGCAAATTTCTAAAGTCAGATAGTAGATTATATGTCTCCAGGGGCTGGAGGTGGGGGTGGGGGAAGAGGAAGTTATTACTTAATGGGTGCAGAGTTTCAGTTTGAGGCAAAGAAAAAGTTAGGGTGATAGATATTGGTGATGGTAGCACAATAGTGTGAATGTAATCAATACTACTGAGTTGTACACTTGAAAGAGGTTAAAATGGGAAATTTTGAGTTTTATATATGTTACTATAAAACTTTTGAAAAATTCACTCTTTATGAAGCACATCCATGAATGATTTCTCATTTTATCTTCAAGGTACACATTTTCCCCATTCAGTAATAAGAAAACAGAGTTTTGGCAGAAATGAGTGGCCTATATTAGCACAAGTAGGGGCAACATTGGAATCTGCAGTGGATTCCCTGAGCTCAAGTCCACCCCATAATGTTGACTCCTAGTGCCTCCCAAGGCTGCTTGTGGGCAATCTTGCAGGGCTATGGCCCACTAGCCCCCCATTCTGCCTGTCCAATCAGGCACCCAAGGACTCCCTGTGCTACCTCTCCCAAGATGACAATTTCAAAGGGATAGTTGTAGATAAAATTCTAGGCTCTGGAGCAAATATCCAATTACTCAAGCACTGAGTGAGGAAGATGAAAGGAAACATTTATTGAGCACTTACAAGATAGGATTAACCATGATAGGTTCTTTGGATAAGCAAGTTCATCTAATTCTCAAATCTGGCTTATGAGGGAGGGATATCTTTTATTTTGCCTATATGAAACTGGAGATCAGAGAGATTAAGTGTCTTACCCAAGGTCACATAACTATCAAGTGGCTGAGCTAAGAGTTAGCTCATTCCAAATTCCCAGATTGCTGGTAAGGTGGTGGGTCAAAAGAACCTGGGTGGGATAGCCTTGCTCATGCAAGCACAATTTGTAAGACAAACAGGTGAGTCAAACAATACCTGAACTGGTATATTTTTATACTAGCATTTTAAAACTTAATACAAAGATATTAGGTTAGGTGCAGAAAGTAAAAATTTCAAATACAAATGTTGAACAATAAAGAATGAGTCTCAACTTACAGGTCCATTCATGATGAAGCATCAAGTATCAGATTTACTTGACCTCTATAAACAACTATAAAACTAGACAAAACATATGAAGCAACCGTTTTCCATCACTGGATATTGGATAGTACAGAGCTGTAATTCTTGAGAGAAGGGAAACACACACAAGTTGAGCACCACATTTGCCCTTATGCCAATAGATTCGAACACTTAGATGAAATGGACAGATTCCTTGAGAGACAAAAAATACCAACACACACACACACACACACAAACGCAAATAGGAAACACGAATAGCCCTACATCTACTAAGAAACCGAAATTTCCCCATAAAGAAACCTCTAGGCTCAGATGGCTTTACTGGTGAGCTATATCAAATATTTAAGGAAGAAATAATTCCAATGTTAAACTAATCCTTTCAGAAAACAAAAGAGGGGAGAGACTGCCCAAGTCATTCTATGAGGCTAGCATAAACTTAATAACATAACTAACTAATAAGGGCATTACAAGTGAAAAAAGTTTCAGATCAATATCCTTTAAGAACATGGACACAAAAAAACCATAACACAATATTAGCAAAGCATTTCCATAAATTATATGTATGTATGTGTGTGTGTTAATATGTCATTACCAGATGGGGGGGATGTCAATCACAAGAATGTAAGGTTGGCTTAAGATTCAAAAATCAAGGTAGTTTACTACATTAACAGAATAGAGGAAAAATATAATATGATCATTGTAATAGATGCAGAAAAAGCATTTGAAAAATTCAACACCCATTCACGATTAAAAAAAAAAAAAACTCTTAGCAAATTCTAGGGATAAAAGCTCACTTCCTCTTTCTCATAAAGATTATCTACAAGAAGCCAACAACTAACATCATATGTAATGGTGAAAGATTACATGATTTGTCTCTTAGATTAAGATTAAGGCAGGATGTCTGCTCTCGTCCTTTCTATTTAACATTCTACTTGAGGTTATAGCCAATGCCACAAGGCAAGAAGAAAGAAATAAAATGCACACATATCAGAAAAAAATAAGTGAAAATGTCTTTATTTGAAGATGGCATGTTTTGTGTACAGAGAAACGAATACAACCAAGGATACATACTAAAAATTACTAGAAATAATAGATGAATTTAGCAAGGTTTCAGAATACAAGGTCAAAGCAATTTAAAAAAAGCAATTATATTTTGTATAATAGCAATGAAAAATTGGAATATGATTTTTTAAAAAAATCATACAGATATTTTCTTTCAGTAGATAGAGGGAGGGGGCAAATGAGGCAAAATGTTAAAATTGGTGGATCTGGGAGTCTGGGGGGTGGTATGTTGGAGTTCTTGTATGGGTATTGTATTATTTTTGTGACTTTTTGTAAATTTTAAATTATTTCAATATAAGAAGTTTAAGGAAAAAATGTACAGACAAGTTATCTACTGAAAGAAAATATCCTATCTATGATATCATTCTCTCTATTCTCTCTTTCCGTCTTCCTCTTCTTCCTCACACCCCCCTCTTCCTTTGTGTACAGAATATATAAAGAACTCCTATAATTCAGTAATTACTAGACAAACAACCCAATAAAATGCATAGAAGCCTTAAAAGACTTATCACAA
>JAQZBX010024802.1:0-29932 GCA_029593785.1 Cabassous unicinctus
TTGGATAAAAGCGCCAGCCATTGATGATGTAATCTCCCTGATTGATGCAGATGTAATCAGCCATCCACGCAGTAAACTCACTGGTGATTGAAGTCCATAAATGCTCTTGTATTACAATTAGCCCAGGGCTTGTTGGAACAAACACCTGGACACAATTACCTGGCCGAGTTGACACATTAGCCTAACCATTACACCCCCCCCCCATGTTTGTTTGTTTCTCAATCTTGAGGATTTGGGGATGGTGATGCATACTGCATTTCTGATCGACAGGGGACTTAGATCCTGTAGGACAGATGGATGGAACGTTATTGCTTGCAGTTGTAGATTATCTCTATTTTTTGGATGTCCACCATCATCTTTTTCTTAGTTGTCCTGGGTGAGTCTGAAGAATTGAAGAGTAAGTGTTAGCTGCATCTTTGTTGAGATTCAAGGCTCAACTAGCAAATGAACAGTCTGAAGATTTAAGTCTCTGGGACATTTATTTAATGGGTACACTGGCATTTATAGGTTCAAATAAATGAGGCAGAACAATCTTGAGTAGGAAAATTATAAATGAGTCTTACTCTGATACATTTGGAAGACAGGTTATCATATATTCCAAGGTAAAGCGCAACTGATGGGGTGCTAATTTCCTGTGGTTGTTTGCCCTGCCTATAGGGTCCAGATGTCTTTAGAGCCCTCATGAACAACCAAGCTTGAGGCACTGTAACTCTGCCAGTTCCTGAGATCCTCCTGAGATGTGCAAAATTGTAACCTCTGGAATGAACACCCAACTTACTTTGAAATATCTTAGCCATAAAACTCATTTGTATTTAATATTTCACCCTTTTGATCTAGATCTTTTTCCAAATGCATTGCTAGTTGGTGCTTGTTAGTATTACCTCATTGCCAGGGAGACCTATCTCAAGGAGTTATGTCCCACATCACGGGGAAGGTATCAAGTTTATATGCTAGTTTCCCTTAGAGAGAGGCAAGATTTGAGCGACAAGGAGGCTTTCTGGAGGTAATTGTAGGCAATATATAGTACGAGTCTAATTTTCAATTTCACAAGAATGAGTTTCATAAATACAAGCATCATAATCAATGGACTGACATGTTGGTCTGTCCTCCTTTGCTAAGTACTGACCAGGTACTTTAGAGATTCTTCCACTCTATTAGAGAATGTAGCAGGTCTCCCCATAATGGATATTAAAAAATGTTGTATTGGTGGGTGGAAACCCACAAAATACTTATGTAAGTGCAGTGTCCAGATAACTCTAGAGCTCTCAGGAGCCCCTTTGTTTGATGGAGTGTTTGCTTTGTCAGGCAATGACATCCTTCTGAGATGTGCATAATTGTAACCTCTAATCTCTTATGCATATGCATATATATTTATAAATCATTTTACAAATATTGGTTTGTATTGTGAAAAATTTTATTTTTACCACAATAAAAAAAAATCATTTGTATTTAATGTTTTTCTATTTGGCAATCTTTTTCCAAATGCATTGCCAGTTGGTGCTTAGAAATAATCTCTTTGTGCCATGGAAGTTAACCTCAGGAGTCATGTCCCACATTGGGGGGAATATTATACATTTAAATACTGAGTTTGGCTTAGAGGGATGCCATATTTAAGCAACAAGGTGGCTTTCAGGAGGCAACTCTAAGGCAATATATAATAATAGAGTAAGTTTCAATTTTAGAAGAACAGGTTTTCTAAGGCAATATATAATAATAGAGTAAGTTTCAATTTTAGAAGAACAGGTTTTCTAAGTACTATCATCAATATGAAAGGCCTGGCATATTAGTCTGTCCTTTTTCAGTAGGCACTGTCCATGTACTTGGTGGATTCTTTCCACTCTAGGGCATGTGTTAGGATTTCCCAAGATGGGAATACAATATTCATTAGGTTATTATGTAGGTTTCCACCCACCAAGACAACACTCCATGACCACATGGGCCTATATATATGATATGGAGGCATGCCCCAGGCGATCCCTTCCCTGCACAGCCCTCCATCACTGACACCCCACACCAGTGGTCTTTCCCTGCCATATTTCTGACCTTTCAACAAACCAAAACTTCTCCAAAAAATTAAAAAATCAAGAGATAAAAATAATAAGAGAAAATAATAATAAAAGGCAAGAAAAAATTGTGTCTTTCATCAGTGGAAAATCATTTATCTTTTATGTACAGTGACAATTTCTTCTGTATTTTCCCATAGTGTCTTTTTTTTCTGCTTTATATTCGAAGAAGCATTAAGTTACCTGAAAGTCACATAGAAAATATAGGGAATTCACATTTACCCAGCACCATTCCTCTCTCCCATTCTCCCCTATTAATAACATCTTACATGAGTATGGTACATTTGTTAAATTGATGTGCGAATGTTGAAGCATTGCTACTAACCATGGTCAACAATTAACCATGGTCAATTGTTGACATTATGATTTACCTTTGCACCAAATACTTTTAAAGGGTTTGACAAAATGTATAATGTCCTATATCTGTCATTGCAAGATGAAGCAAAACAATTCCAATGCTCTAAAAATGCAATGTTTCATCTATTCTTTTTTCCTTCCCCTCAAAAACTATGGTAATCTCTAAGTTTCCATTTTTGAAGAATAAGGTTCATCATTACATGCAATAATATTAAGAGTTTTACATATTGGTCTATTTTCTTTTATTAGGCACTGCCTTTAGGCTTGAGAGTTTCCTTCTCCTCTTTTTGAGAATATAGCAGAACCTAAGGATGGGAATTTAATATTTAGTTCATTTTTTTAAATTTTCTAGGTCTCCACACACTGAGATAACAACATATGCCAAGATGAGCACATTTATATCCCTAGAAGCAGGCCTCAGGTTCACCCTTTCCCGCATATCCTGCTACCACTGACACTCTGTTCATGTGAACTTCCATATTTGCCAAAAACCACATTCTGAGGGTTATAATTTCAGTCACAAACCTACAAATTCCCAGATTTCACATTTTTCTTCCTACAGTCCTCCCTCAAATTCCATGTATACTCAACGCCACACATCCCACCCTGTTTACCCTCACATTCCACCAACATCAAACTCTCTCAAGTCCTTGAACGAACATCATGCCCCTCCACTGCCAAACTACCACATTTCACCTTTCATGGGTTTGGCCCATGTTGGACATTGGCTCACCATACTATATGCCCTTTCTATCTCCTGATAACCTATCTTCCAGACACTAGTTTTGTGATTCTACTCAAGAGGCTTAGGTCATATCACTGAGATTATGAAATATTTGTCTTGAAAAGACTGGCTTACTTCACTCAACAAAAGGTCTTCAAGATTTATCCATGTTGTCACATACATAAATCCTTCATTTCTTCTTACAGCTGTGTAATTTTTCATTGTGTGTATATAATACATTTTGCTTATCCATTTATCTAGTTATAGACACTTGGCTAAATTCCAATGTTTGGCAATAGTGAATAATGCCATTATGGACACTGTTTTACATATATATTTTGTTCTTTCCTTCATTTCTTCTGGTTTTATATCCAGGAGTGCAATTTGTTGATCATATGGCAATTCTACAGTAGGCTTCCTGAGGAACTGCCAAACCATCCTCCACAGTGGCTTCACCATTCTACATTACCAAGAGCAGTGGATGAGGGTTCCCTTTATCCATAAGCACTCCAACACTTGTAGTTCTCTTTTTTGGATAGCTCCAGTCTAATAGGTGTAAAATGATATCTCCCTGTAGTTTTGATTTGCATTTCACTAATAGCTAGAGATGTTGAGCATCTTTTCATTGCTTTTAGCCATTTGTGTTACCTCTTTGGAAAAGTGACTATTCAAATCTCTTGCCCATTTCTTAAATGGGTTGTTTGGCTTTTATTTTGAGAAGTAGGATTTCTTTATATATCCTGGATTTTAGGCACTTATCAGATAAATTCTTCCCAATTATTTTTTCCAATTGAGTAGGCTGCATTTTCACTTTCTTGACATACTACTTTGAAGTGCAAAAGTTTTTAATTTGAGGAGGACCCATTTATCTCTTTTTTTCTCTTTTTGCTGGCTCTTTGGGTGTGAAGTTTATGAAACCATTTCTTACAACAAAATGCCATAGATGTTTCTCTACATTATCTTCCAAGAGTTTTATAGTTTTGGATCTTATAACAAGGTCTTTGATACATCTTGAGTTAATTTGTGTATAGGCTTTGAGATGATGATACTTTCTCATTCTTTTGGATGTGGATATTCAGTTCTTCCAGCACCATTTGTTGAAGAGGCTATTACGTCCCTGTTGAGTGGGCTTAGTGTCCTTGTCAAATATCAGTTGACTGTATATGTAGGGATCTATATCAGAACCCACAATTTGGTTCAATTGATCAGTATGTTGATCACTTTGCCAATACCATGCAATTTTGGCCACTGTAGCTTTGTATTTTGTTTTAAGGTCAGGTAGTGTGATTCCTCCAATTTCATTTTTCTTCAATATGTTTTTGGTTATTTGGGACCATTTGCTTTCAAAATAAATTATATAATTAACTTTTCCAATTCATTAAAAATGCTGTGGTAATTTTTATTCACATTGCATTAAAGCTGTTAATCAATATGGATAGGACAGACATCTTAATGATATTTAGTATTCCAGTCTATGAACATGGAATATTCTTCCATTTATTTACATCTTCTTTGATCTCCTTAACTATTTTGTGAAATTTTCTAAGTATAAGTCCTTTACATCTTTAGTTAAGTTCATTTCTATTTAGTTGATCCTTTGTTGCTATCCTAAATGGATATTTTTCCTGATTTCCCTCTCAGATTGCTGATTATTAGTATACAGAAATGTTACTGATTTTTACATGTTGATCTTATTTCCCGACACTTTATTTAAGTAATTTTTCAGCTCTAGAACCTTTACTGTAGATTTTTCATGGCTTTCTATGTATAGGATAATGTCTGCAAATAGTGAGATTTTTTTTCTTCTTCCTTTCCTATTTGAATACCTTTTATTTCTTTTTCTTGCCAAAGTACTCAAGCAGCTACACCCAACAAAATGTTAAATAAGAGCAGTGTCTGGGGGCATCCTTGTCTTTTTCCAGATCTTAGAGGGAAAGTCTGTAGCATTTCATCATTTAATATTATGTTAGTGCTGGGTTTTTCATATATACCCTTTATTGTTTTGAGGATGTTTCAGTCTATTCTTTCTTTCTAAATTTTTTATTAATAAAAGATGCTGTATTTTGTCAAACAATTTATCTACATCAATAAAGAATATCATGTGTTTTTTTCTGTTGATCTTTTAATGTGGTATATTACATTGCTTGATTTTCTTGCATTGAAAAATTCTTGCATACCAGAGATGAAACTCACTTGATCATGGTGTATAATTCATTACATGTTTTGTTGAATATGATTAGCAAGTACTTTGTTGAGGATTTTGGTGTTATTTCTTTCTAGAATGACTGGTAGAATTCGCCTGTGATGCCATCTGGTCCCGAGCTTTTCTTATTTGGAAAGTTTTTGATGAAGAATTCAATCTCATTACTGGTGATTTTTCTTGTTGAGTTCATTAATTTTTCATTCATGAGTGTAGGTTTCTTGTGTGTTTCTAGAAATTCATCCATTTCATCTAGGATATCCAATTGTTGGCATACACGTTTTCCATGTATGATCTTATGATGCTCTTTAATTTTGTGGGATGAGTGGTGATATCATATCTCTCATTTTTTAATATATTTTTTTATTTTTCAGAGATGCTTAGATTACATAAATGTTACATAAAAAACTACAGGATTCCCATATGACCATGTCTTACCCCTCCCACACTTTTTTACATTAACAACATCCTTCATTTAGTGTAGTACGTTTGTTACAATTGAAGAACACATACTGGAACATCGCCACTAAGCTTGTATTAATTTTACATTATAGTTTACACTCTCTCCTGCACAATTTTTTAAGTCATGACAAGATACATAATGGCTTATATCTGTCATTGCAGCATCATTCAGGACAATTCCAATGTCCTGAAAATGCCCCCACATTATACCTATTTTTCTCTCTCCCTCCTCACAGAACCTCCAGTGGCCACTATTTTTGCATCTTCTCTCTTTTTTTTCTTTGTTAAGTTAGCTAAGGGTGTGTCAGTTTTATTAATCTTCTCAAAGAGTCAGCCTTTGTTTTTGTTAAAATATTCTAGTCACCTTTTTATTGTCAATTTTCTTAAGATGTGCTCTAATCTTTATTATTTCTCATTTCTGTTGCTTTGTGATTAGTTTATTGTGTTTCTTTCCTTAGGTGTACAGTCAAATTTTTTATTTTAGCTCTTTTTAAATTTTTAATATAAGCATTTATGGCTATGAAATTCCCTCTCAACACTGCATTTTGCTATATCCCTTAGATTTTGTCATGTTGTGTTGTAATTTTCATTCATGTCAAAATAGGTACTGATTTATTCTTTCAATTTCCTCTTTGAACCACTGATTCAGTGTGTTGCTTAACTTCCATATCTTTGTGCTTATTCTGATCTCTGCCCCTCACTAATTTCAAACTTCATTCTCTTGTGCTCAGAGAAATTACTTTGCTTTAGTTTAAATGTTCTAAATTCCTTGAGACTTGTTCTGTAACCTAACATGTTGTCTACCCTGGAGTATGATCAATGTGTGTCTGAGAAAATGGTATATCCTTCTGTATTTGGTGTAATATTCTGTATGTCTATTAGGTCTAGTTTCTCTAAAGTATTATTCAATGTCTCTGTTTCTTCATTAAAATTCTGTTGAGATATTCTCTCTAATGGTGTTGATGGTGTTTTAAAGTCTCCCACTACAGTTGTAGAGGCTTCTATTTCTTAACTTAGTTTTTCCAATGTTTGTCTTATGTATTATGGGGCACCCTGATTAGGTACATAAATGTTATTGATTGTACTTTCCTCTTGATAGATTATGCCTTTTATTAATATATGGTATCCTTTCTTATGGTAATTATGCATTTAAAGTTTTTTTGCATTTAAAGACATTTTTTTCTTTAGGTGTATATATGCTATATTTTGTTTTTATTTTTTAACTTTTTAGTTATTCTTACTTATAAATTTCATTTCTCCACTTTCTTCCAATCCTCTTGCTCCAGTTTCTTTTTTCCTCTCAACCTGCAGCATTCCCTTTAGTATTTCTTGAAGCAAGGTTTTTTTATTGACATAATCTCTTAATTTCTGTTATGTTTCAATAATTTAAACTCTCCCTTAATTGAAGTGTCAGCTTTGCTGGATACAGAATTTTTGGCTGGCAGGTTTTTTTTTTTAACACCTCAACTATGTCATCTCACTGTCTTCTCACCTCCATTGTTTCAGATGAGAAATCAGTACTTTATTCTTTTATAGTTAATCTTGTATGTGATGGATCTCTTTTCTGCCATTGCTTTCAGTATTCTTTCTTTGTCCTGCATGTTTGACAATTTGATAAGTATATGTCTTGGTTTAGGCCTATTAGGATTTATACTGTTTGGAATGTGCTGTGCTTCCTGGACATGTACATCCATGTTCCACTAAAGACCAGGGAAATTTTCAGCCATTATTTACTCCAACACTCCTTCTGCCCACTATACCTTATCTTCTCCTTCAGGGATATATCTAATACATATTTTTGTGTGTTACATGTTGTCATTCAATTCCCTGAGTTCCTGCTGAATTTTTTTTTATATTTTAAACTATCTTTTCTACTATCTGTGTATTTCAGGCATACTATCTACAACCTCACAAATTCTTTCCTCTGCTTGTTCAAATCTACTGTTATGTGTTTTTAGCATATTTCTAATTTATTGCATTGTGCCATTCATACCATCAGTTCTTTTATCTATTTATAAATGTTTATAGTTTCTTCTGTATGTTCCCCCAGTGTCTTCTTATTTTTAATATTTTTATTTTTTAAAAAAGCTTTAGATTACATACATGTTACATACCCTGTTACATCCCTACTACTCTTACACTCTTCCCCATTAACAAGATCTTTCATTAGTGTGGTGCATTTGTTACAATTCATGAACCAATATTTAAGTATTGGTACTAACCATGGTCTATAGTTTACATTATGTTTTGCACTTTGCACCACACAATTGTATAGGTAACGACAAAATTTGTAATGGTCTGTACCCATCATTGCAATGCTATGCAAAGCATTTCTAATCTCCCCAAAGAGCCCCATGCTACACTTATTCTTTCCTCTCTTTCAACTCAAAACCTCTAGTGACCACTATCCTAATATCAAGGGTACAATTTCTCCCATTGCTATAATAAAAAGTCTTTATTAGACCACAGTTGCATTTCCCCTTATGTTTGTTCATTATCAGTCTTGCAGATTTTTGGGTGGTGACTCATATTTGCTTCTGCTTGTAAGAGGGCTTAGATTCCAGGGGACAGATGGAAGGAACTGTCTTTCTTGATATTGCATATACACTCTGTTTATTGTAATGGACATTGGCCTTCATCATCCTTTTGTTTCTTTTCCTGGGTTAGTCCAATGAACTGGAGTGTAGGTGTTGGCTGCAACTCTGCTGAGATTCAAAGCTCAACCAGCATACAAAGAGCTGGAGGATTTAAGTCTCTGAAACATATATTCAATGGTTGTATTGCTAATAATAGGTTCAGTTAAAATGTGCATAAGAACCATGTGTGGAAAAATTATAAATTATTCCAACTCTGATAATTTAGGGAATAGGTTATCATATATCGCAAGGTAACGTGCACTCACAGGGAGCCAAATTCATCTGCTAGTGTCCTCTAAGATTCTTTATCATTCCTTTCACTTCATTAAGTTGATTTATGATATTTGTTTGGACATCTTTGATTACTTGTTCCATACTATGATTTTGACATCTTATTTAATTTTTTTATTAGACTGGGGCAAGCCTTCTTGTTTCTTAGTATGTCTTGCAAATTCTCCTGGTGTCTAATATCTCTTTATCTTGATGGGCTTATTCAGATGGTTAGCTTCTCTTTCTACTTGAAGTTTTTATTTTGTTTTATTTTGTGTTAAGGTTCCTCTTTGGCACTTGGTTCCACTTATTATATTTCCTCAAATTTGTACATGTTACCCACAATAAATATTGAGATCTTAGAAAAGGAAGGAAAGGAGAACAGAAAAAGAATTGAAAAAAGGAAAAGATGGAAAAGGAACCATAAAATGACCAGGAAGAAATGAAAAAATAAGTAATATGTGTACAAAATTATAAAAAGTAAGAAGAATTGAAAATTAAATATGTGGAGTAAAAAAGAAAGAAACAGAAAAAATAGAATAAAATAAAAGACTGGAAATATGAGCAGAAGGAAAATAAGGAACAAAGAAGAAAATGTGAAACAATAGAAAAGCAACAAAAGTGAAAAATTGAAAGAACAAATAGAAATAAACTAAGGAAAAATCGGAGAATAAAGAAGGGGAAAAAATCAACTACAACAACAAAAATACTACCAGAAAAAACAGGCTTCCTTCAGGCCACTAGCAAATGTCTCAGGCTGCCAGTGCTCACCAATCAATCACCTTTCAGACTTCCCTCCCCAGATAAGCTACTTGGGTGTAGATAAAAGAATAAGGAATACAACAATTTAAAAATAACAAATCAAATAACCTAAACATATCTCAGTCTAACTTACCATCCTGAGGCAGCTTGTCCTTCAACTTCTGCTTCCTGCAGCTCCAAGGGTGCCTCTCCTTACCCCCCTTATCATTCAGATCAGATAGTCATTTTTTTTATTGGAGGTAGCTGGTATTGAACATGGGACTTCATGTATGTTAATCAGAGTTTAACTCCAGAGCTGCACCCGCTCCACAGGTTAGGTTAAGCTTCTGAAGTTTTCTGAAGGCAAGTAGGTTACCTCTGCTTGCCCTCTTTTTCCTCAGGTGAGTTGGGCTTTTGATGTTATGCCTGTTATCTCTCCAGGCCTCCTACTCTTCCCAGTTGTTATGTGCTTATCAGTCCACCCCCTCACTGACCTTGCTCCTCTCTTTCCCAGGAAGGGTGGGTGTGGTAGCCTTCCTGATCAGTTCCCCACACCCTTATCCATGGAGCTGCTGCTTTGCTGGCTAACATCCTTTTCTGTCTCCCCACCCTATCTCCACTCCTCCTTTACACCTCTCTCTTCCTGAGTTGGCTGGGTGCTGGACACCCCCCAACACAAGCACATACATTTTTGCTCTGCAGTTCCCCCACCTATTGAGCTTGCTGGGTACCTGTATGATCCCTTCATTGCCCTGGGGTGGGGGACATAACTCACTCTAGGAGGCAGCTGATTGCTTGTTTTTCATTCAATTCACTTCCTTGTCTTCCTTTTCTCTCTGAGCCAGTTTAAGTGCCCTATCTCCCATGATTTTCTTTCCCTCTGGACAACTGTGTCCCCCCTCTGTAGCTGCAAACTCCATTGCCCCAAAGTCCTGTTGCTTCCCTTCTGCCAGGTAAACCTGTTTACCTTCCTGGTGTTTCTGGAGGAGGACTGCATCCTGCTGTTCCTTACTCTGACATCTTGGAACTTTCATTTAGTTTTTAAGCTACTCCATTCTACATTTACAGAAATAGGGCTCAAAAATGTAAGTTATCCCCCCAAATTTATAAACAAAGGAAAAGATGAAACTTTGATTGAAACTGTCAAAATGTTTCCAGTAGTTAGCTCTGGAACAGGGCTCTCAAATATTGTGATTTGGAACCCTTGAGTTTATTTAGCAATGTAAGGGGACATTTATGAATGTCTCTACTGGCACCTGGCGGATAAACACCAGGATGCTGCTATACATCCTACAATACACAGAACCACCTCTACCACAAACTATTATCTACTCTAAAATTTTAAAAGAGAAACCTTGCTCTAGACCAGTATTTTACTGACTGATGCACTGGATAATTACATAGCTCTTGTTCAATGCAGATTCTGTTTCTGGAGATCTGTGTCACTCACAAACAGCCAACTGATTTTGGCGCTGCAAGTCCTGGTCAGTGACTGACCTGCTAATGGACATTGCTGTCATACAGCTTGGGTAGATACTTTGGGTCTTCTCCAACAAGAATCTTCCTGTCAAACTCAGGCCAATCTCAGGTGGTTAAATGTTGGACTTGGGATTTCTGCCCGTACTAGTTTACACAGCCACTTGGTTGCAACCCTTTTTCACAGGAATTGAATTCTTTAGAACTTTGCTTCCTTAATTAAGATCTGAGGGAAATGATATCTCCTTATGATGTTGATGTGAAAATTAAGGAATGGAATTCTTTCTTTTTAATCAGATTTTTCTGTTTTTTTAATTAGAGAAGTTGTAAGCTTACAAAACAATCATGCATAGTGGGCAGAATCCCCATGTATCACTCCCCAACCAACACATTGCGTTGTGGAACATTTGTTACAGATTATAAAAGAGCATCATCAGACTATTACCACTAACTATGGTCCATAGAGTATACTTGGTATATTTTTCCATACAACCCCTATTATTAACACCATGTATTAATATTGTACATTTGTTATAGTTCATGAAAGAATGCTCTAATATTTGTACTTTTAACTACATTCCGTAGGGATGGACTACTTTTAAAAAACGTTGTATTACAAATTCTTTTCCCTTTCCCTGAAATTAATGTGCCACACTAATGAAGGACGTTTATGTGGGAGGTTGTGGGAGGTGTGGGAGTTGGGCATATGGGAATCCCTATATTTTCTGTGTAACATTTATGTAATCTAAGTATCTTAAAAAAAATTTTTAATAAAGAAAATACAAAGACATGGGACACACACACACACACACACACAGAAGCACATTGTAAGCTGTGTGGCTCAGAGAAGATGCTCACTGAAAGCAGCTATTGCAATTATATCTAAGTTCTGCATTACTAAGTGCCTTCTGTCCTCTGAAATGTCTCCTGGACAGCAAATGACTCTGGCCAAGTCTTACCCCTAAGAGACAGCAAGGTGTGGTCTTGGACAGGAGTCCTTACAGGCCTTGCATGTGGAGCACAGTGCCCAAGAGTTCAATTTTTGTAGGGTGTATATTGCCTACTGAAATATACCAGGTCCCAATCCTTGAATAATGTAAGTGCTGCCTTGTCTGGAGAAATGGCCATTGCACACGTGATTTATTTATGGATCTTGGCTTGGATTATCAGGAAGGGACTTAAGTCCTTTCACAGGTGCCTTTACAAGAGTGAGGCACAGGGAATCCACACACAAAAGAGAAGAGGCAATGTCACCATGCACCTAGAGACTGGAGAGATGCAACCCAAACCACAGAATGCCAGAAGCCACCAGAAAACAAAGGAAGAAAGGAACAAGTTTCCCTAGTATTCTGAGGTAACCCAGCCTTGTTAACACATTGATGTCAGCCCAGTGAAACAGAATTTAAACCTTTGCCCTTTAAGGATATAGGAGAATATATTTTTATTATTTTCCAGCCACTCCTTTTATCTGCATTGTTATCTTCACGGACAAAGTCTCTGACCTCTTCACTGTGGCTCCAAGTTGACACAGTAAGAATTTGAAGATTTTTCCAAACTGTTTGTTTATGATCCACTCTGGGATTCTCTGTAAGGCTGCAGTTTCTCAGTCACTCCAATTATTCCACTAACTGCTTCTCATCCTCCAGCTTATATACAAACTTGAATGTATAAAATTCATAAACATCTGTTAATAACTCAGATATGAAATGCTTGATTGTCCTATTCTCCCTAAGATAGATCATTATATTTCTCACTATCATTTATGTATTTCCTTATTTTCTCTGACTTTCATGTGGTGATGTGACATGATATTTCTTATAGAATATGAGCATATATGACAAAAGACTTTACAAATTTTCACTAATTCTCTTGCTCTTCCTTTCTGTCATGAGATGGGTCATATCTGACATAAGGGTTGCTTCCTGATTCTGGGCAGAACAAAGCAGCAGATAGGTCAGAAATACAGCTACCTGGCTGCCTACATGTGCTATGGGTGAGCAATAAAATTTAATTATTGAAAGAACCTCAAATTTGTGAAGTTTCTGCTTCCACAACAAAATTATCTAGTACATTACATTCGTGGAATATTTAAATTAATTAAGATTAATCTGCATTGACAGACAAAGTAGATACTACCCCAAATAGCAAGGCTTCTGAGGGCTCTGGAGACACTAGTCAGGGCAGATAGCTCAGGAGTTTGGTGTTTTGCCAGTGAACCTGGCTTTGAAATTTATGCTCCCCAGTGTGACAGAGTTGTACTCAGTTGTGGTTTCCCTACACATGGCTCTTCTGTCCTTCTATTTGAACACATAATTAGCACTAGATTTGATAGGTGTATGTCAAAGAGATTTAAATCTTTGGGCTGTCCATGTGCCAGCTGGGCCCTGAATCTCAACAGAGTTGCCACACCTACTCTCCAGTTCATTGGTCTCACCCAGGACAACTAAAAAGGAGGTGATGTTGGACAACTACCATATCAAGGACCTGAGAGAGGGCTAGACAAGAGAAAGAAACTAAACCCCTAAAGAAACATATCAAGAAAATCAGATGTAAACATATCAATAGTAAATTACAAAACATACTAAGAAACAGGAAGATAAGGACCAGATAAAGGAACAAAATAAATCCCCAGACAAGATATAGGCTTTGGAACAATAATCAAAGATTTTCAAAAAATTTTGAAGGTTGTGAGCCAACACCCATATGGGTGAAATCTATGATAAGGTGGAAGTGAATAGTTGTGTAGTGAAGGGATATGACAGGGGTGTATTGATGATATTGGTTTCGGTGGTACAAGTTGGACATGTGGGCAGTGTGGGGAGGATGGGGAGGGTCAGTTGGATGGTCCATGGAACTGGGGAGAGGGTTGGGAGAGGGAGCAGGTGAACACTGGGGATTGGCAGGTACATGGTTGAAATTACGATATTGGGAATGCACATTTGGCAATATGACAAGGAAGGGTTACTGGTTGAGGGTGTTGGATGGGGGTGTTCAGGCCAGGGACTATCTGGAGCAGGCTTCTACAGAGCATGTGAACATTTTGGCAGAGTCTGTTGCATCAGTGGGTAGAGACCCACATAATGAGAGGAAGGAGTTGGACACCCTTCCTGGGGAGCCCTGATATGTTTTCAAAGAGAGGGGTAG
Organism: Cabassous unicinctus; assembly: GCA_029593785.1. NCBI lineage: Eukaryota > Metazoa > Chordata > Mammalia > Cingulata > Chlamyphoridae > Cabassous > Cabassous unicinctus. Next base: position 14,074 of record JAQZBX010024802.1, read on the forward strand.
GTGTCTCTCAAGAGCATGGGAAGTTCCTAATAGGGGACGACAGACCATTGTGTCAAATCCTTAGTGTTGTTGCAAGTAACTATGAATCTTGTCCTTCAAGGAGTGGAGCCTATTGGTCACAATGGACCCTGAGGGGATGGGGAGAGAAAAATAAAATAGATGGAAGAAGGGTTTATTTAGGGGGAAATGGAAGTGTTCTGCATGATCTTACAAAGATGGTTACAGGCCATGTTAAATTTCATCAAAAATTTATAAAAGTGTATGGTCAAAAATGTGAAACATATTATAAACCATTGATCATGGTTAGAAGCTATGTTTAAATATTTGTATATCAGTTGTAACAATATACCTTCCACATAGAAAGTTTATTAATATGGGAAGGAGGAAAAGTGGGAAGATGTTGGGTATATTGAAGTCCCCTCTATTCTGTATGTGACTTTGCTGTGACCTAAAACTTCTTAGAAGACAAAATGAAAAACAGTAAGACACTGGGGAAGAAATGGAAGAAAATGTCACTGTACATAAAGGACAACAGATATTGCAGTGATGAAAGGCAAAACATCAGCTTTTTAAAAAATATATTTTTCATTATTTTTAATATCCCAATTTTAAAATTTTATTTTAGTTTTAATTTTTTTATAAATTATTATGTATTTTATTTCTTATGTTTAAACCTATCATTATTATTTCATTTTCCTATTAATTGGTGATATCCTTGGCTTCATTTTTGAAGAGGTTTTGGATCATAGAAGGGTTACAGCAGTGGCAGGGTGGGATCATAGGTGTGGGGTGTCAGTGAGGGGGGATACATGGGAGGAAGTTCACCTGGACATACATATAATGTATATAAACGTGTTCAAATGTTCGTGGGGCATTGTCACAGTGGGTAAAGATTCACCCAATAACCAAAAGAATATTGAATGCCTATCTTGGGGAGCTCTGTCACATTCTCTAAAGGAGCAGCATCTATCCCCCATGTACAAGGGCAATGACTAGTGAAGAAGGATGGTCCATTTATGGGTCCTTGATAATGACAACTATGCTTATGAGCCTTTGCTATTTAAAGTGCAACTTAGCCTAGTGTTTTAGAGTATCTAAGAGCTACCTTTTGAGAGCCTCCATGTAGCTCAAATGTGGCATCTCTTTAAGCCAAACTCAGCATATAAATGCATTACCTTCTCCACCAGCATGAGACATGACTCCCAAGGATGTGCCTCCCTGGCACGAAGGGATTGTTGCCATTTACCAACAAGCAATGCATCTGGGGAAAAGAAAGACCTTGACCAAAAGAAAGAAAGCTAAAGGCAAATGAGTTTGTATGGCTAAGAGACTTCAAAATGAGTCACGAGTCCATCCCAGAGGAAGCACTTATACACATCTCAACAAGATCTCATTGACAGCTAAAGTAGACACTACCCCAAATATCAATGCTCCTCTGGGATATGGAGACATCCAGACACTAGTGTCAGGGCAGATAGCTCAGGAATTTGACCCTTTGCCAATGGGCCCTAATGTGGTATTTATGCTCCCCAGTTTGTCTGAGCTAGGCTCAGCAGTGGTTTCCCTATGCATGAGCTTTCTGTCCTTCTATGTGAACCTATACTTAGTACTAGAGTTGGTAGGTGTATATTCAGGATACTTAAATCTTTGGGAAGTCCATGTGCCAGCTGAGCCCTGAGTCTCAAAGGAGTTGCAACATCTACTCTTCCTGTCAATGGGCTTACCTAGGACAATTAACAGGGAGGAAATGATGGACAAACAACACACCAAGGAACCAGGAGTGCCTACATCTGCAAGCAAGAGAGTTCCATACATCAGATGTATGGGATTGAAGCCCCACTCAATTAATGGTGGAGTCGACATCACCATCCCAGAGTCCTCAGGATTGGGAAATGACCTACAGACTAAAATAAACTTACTAGTATTCTACTATATACTTGTGACTCTATCAATGGAGGAAATACCATTGTTGTGGAGGCAGTGACCCATGGATGTTCTGGGGTTAGGGAGAGGGAAAAGCAGGTATAATAGGGGGGCACTTTTGGGAGTTGGGAATCATCCTGAATGACATGCCAATGGCAATTACAGGCCATTATATATCCTGCCATAACCTACAGAATTGAGTGAGAAAGAGTGTAAAGTACAATGTAAACTATAATCCATGCTTAGTGGCAATGCTCTAAAATGTGTTTATCATTTGCAATGAATGTACTGTACTGATGAAAGATGTTGTTAATGTGGGAAAATGTGGGAGATGTGGGGAGCAGGGCATATGGGAAACCCCTAAATATTATCTGTAACATTTATGTAAACAAAGTATCTTTTAAAAAATAAAAAAGTGAAAAATAAAAAAAAAATCTATACAATAATAATAGTTGGATATTTCAATACATTCCTCACGTCAATAGAAATAACATCTCAACAGAATATCAATAAGGAAATAGGACACTTCAATGATTTGATAAATGAACTAGACCTAAGAGAAATATATGAAACTATGCACTGTAAAACAGCAGGATGCATATTCTTCTCAGGTGTTCATGGATCATTTTCCAGGATAAACCACATGTTGGTCACAAAAAGGCCTTAATAAATTTCATTTTTTAAATAAATTTTAAAAGATTGAAATTATACAAAGCACTTTCTCTGATAATGTATTTAAGCTAGAAATCAATAACAGGTGGAGGACTGATAATTACAGAAATTTATGGAGGAATAAAACACACTCTTAAGCAATCACTAGGTCAAGTAAGTGTAAGAGAAATCAGCAAATATCCCTGAGACAAATGAAAACAAGAACATAACATAATAAAACTTATGGTATGTAGCAAAAATAGTGCTTAGATGAAAATTTCTAGCCCTATATGTCTACATTGAAAAGGATGAAAGAGCTAAAATCAAAGACCTAACTTTACACCTGGAGGAACTAGAAGAAAATAGCAAACTAATCCCAAAACAAGCAGAAGAAATAAATAACCAAGATTATGGCAGAAATACATGGAATGGAGAACAGCAACAACAACAACAAAAAATCAAAAGAGCAAATCAACAAAAACCAAAAGCTGTTCCTTGAGATTACCAAAAATGATAAACATTTATCCTGATTGAAAAAGAAAAAAAAATAGAATGGGCAAATAAATAAAATCAGAAAAAGAGGGGTGTCAATACTACTGACCCCACAGAAATTAAAAAACTCATAAGAGGATATGATGAAAAACTCTATACTAAAAACCTAGACAACTTATTTGAAATGGACAGTTTCTTAGAAACTCGTGAACAACATACACAGAACCTAGAAGAAATAGAAGACTTCAAAACAAAAGTTTCACAAGAGATTGAATCTGTTATCCAAAACCTTCCATGAAAGATGTTTAGTACCAGATGGTTTCATAGGTGAATTCTACCAATCATTCAAAGAAGAATTAATACCAATCCTGCTCAAACTCTTTCAAAATATTGAAGAAGAGGTAACACTGCCAAATGCATTCTATGAAGCCAATATCTTCCTAATACCAAAGCCAGATATCAATACTATGAGAATATAAAATTGCATATCAGTATCTGTAATGAAAATAGAAGCAAAATTCCTCAACAAAATACTTGCAAATCATATCCAAAAACACATTAAAGGACTTATACACCATGATCAAGTGGGTTTCATTACAGGTTTGGAGGGCTGGTTCAACAAGAGAAAACCAGTCAAGATAATACACCACATTAATACACTAATGAAGAAAAATCACATTATCATTTCAATTGATGCAAAAAAAAGGTGTTTGACAAAATCCAACATTCTTTCTTTTTAAAAATACTTTAAAAACTAGAAATAGAAGGAAACTTTCTGAACATAATTAATAAAGGTTATATTAAAAAATTCAGCTAATATTGTGCTCAAAGCTGAAAGAATGTGTGTTTGCCCACTGACATCACGAAAAATTCCTGGATGCCCACTCTCAGCACTGTTATTCAATATTGTGCCAGAAAATCTAGATAGAGCAATTAGGCAAGAGAAAGAAATAAAAAGCATCAAAATTAGAAAGGAAGAAGTAAAATTTTCATTATTCACAGATCACACGAGCCTTCACTTAGAAAGTCCCAAAGAATCTACAATAAAGCTACTTGACATTATAAATGTCTTCAGCAAAGTGGGGGGATAAAAAATTAATCTGGGGACTTCCAGGAAGATGACTTCGAAGTAGGTAGGCAGAGCTCAACTCTCCCCATAAAACAATGGAGAAATGGCAAAATCCTACCTGAGGGAGAAGCTTAGAGATATCAGCAGAACAGGAAATTGTTGTGCATCAACCAGGAGGGAGCAGTACAGACAGACAAAGAAGCCGAAGGAAACCATGAGTTATTCACCCCCTGTGACTAGGAATGGCACATATACCCCTACTCAAGGCAAATAAACTTAGTAAAAACCTTGGCTATCTGCAGCCAGCTGAGTGGGAAAGAAAGTTCGCTGTGAGGAAGAAGTGTTTGGCAGATGGTAGTGAGTGGTTTCTTTTCACTAAGTTTGGTCAGCTGACCTCTCTGAATCTCAAAAACGACCCCAACCAACGCGGATGCAGCCTCAGGGAGAGAGGAGGGGGATCTGGTGAAGCATGCTGTCACACACAACTGCCTTGGGAGAGAGGAACTAGATCAGCAAGGGGATGGTAACAGGTGCATAACCATCCTTGATCTGGCAAATTGTTAGAAACCCAACTCACTTGAGGGAACTGGGGCAAGAAGTACCAGATAAGCTTTCAGAAGTCTACTTAAACTGTGGAGCAAGTGTAGCACAGTGGAAGAACAGTTGCTTTGCATATATGAGGTCCCTGGTTTGAGTCCTGGTTCCTTCTAAGAGAAGGATCCAGAGAGTGATCCATGGGGTTATGAGGCATCCTGCTGGACTCTTATGACAGGTAACATAAAGACAGAGATTTTTGTTTGTTTGTTTCTTTTAGGTTCCTTGATCTGTTATATTTTATCATTTTTTTTTTTCTTTTTATCTTTATTTTATTCACAAAAAACAGGTACCTCTCCTGTGGATGGCAGGCTGCAGGGTGATTAATTTCACAGCACATGCAGCCTGAGAAACTCCCAAGGGTCCTAAAAAAGAAGGCTTTTTCTCCTGGGTGGTTTTTATTCTTGTTTTGTTTCTTGTTTGTTGTCTTTCCCCCTTCTTTGTTTCCTTTTTTCTTTTGCTTATCTTTTCTACCTGCTTTTTTTCTTTTCTTTCCTTAATTTTTCCACCATCTGTCTTCTATTTCTTTTCTTTCAGTCTACCTCTTCTTTGGTCTTATTTCTGTTTCTTTGTTTTTCTCTCTCTCTTTTCTCTTTAAAATTTTTTCATTCTTCCCTTCTTATCTTTTTGGCTTTTTAACTCATTCTATGTTTTCTCTATTTTGTTTCTAGTTTCATTTTTCTAATCCACCATTTTATTCTAATTCTTTTGTATATATGTCCTTTTTTATTTTTAATCATACTTCATATTTATTTTCTTAGCTCTTGTATGATTCCTCTTCTATCTTTATTATTAATAATAATATTCTTTTTCTCTTCTTCTCCCTTTCATTTTCTCTGGTCTTAATATTTTTTTCAAGAGAACATAGACAACTTTAAGGATATAAAATAAGAGGAAACAAGTGTCAAAAAAGAACCTTAATGCAGATTCACACAAACAAAATAAAATCCTAGAACAGAAAGAGAAGCTAACCAACTGAATAAGCCCATCAAGATATACAGCTGCCTAGACACTCAAAAAATTACTAGCAATATTAAGAAAAAAGAAGACATGGCCAAATCTAACTAACAAACTGAAAAACATGAGGAGATGCAGAATATGGAAAAAAAAATCAAGAGTGTCCAAATATCATGAATTAAACTAAGTTAAGGAAGAGATAAATGCTATTAAGTAGACACTGGGGCAACATACTGAAGAAATTGACAATGGATATGAAAGTGATGAATGGCAAAATGCAAGAAATCATAAGTATGCTGGAAGCACATAACTGGATATTTGAACAGGCAGAGGAAAGAATCAGATATTGAAGACAGCATGTCAGAAATCAGACAGGTAGTAGAACAATTTAGACAAAAATCCAGAAAAAATCCAGCAGGGACTCAGAGATTTTAATGACAACATGAAACATACAAACGTATGCAATATAGGCATTTCAGAGGGAGAAGAGAAAGGAAAGGGGGCAGAGGGAGTTTTGGAGGAAATAAAGGCTGTAGATTTCCCAATTCTTTTGAGAGATATGGACATACATGTCCAGGAAGTGCAGCACACCCAAAACCTTATAAACCATAACAGGTCTACCACAAGACATATACTTGTCAAATTGTTTTTAAGCTCAAGACAAAGTGAGAATACTGAAAGCACCAAGAGAAAAGAAATCCATCACATACAAGGGAAACTTAATAAGATTTAGTGCTGATTTTTCATCTGAAACCATGGAGGCAAGAAGGCAGGGGTATGAAATAGATAAGGTGAAAAAGCAAGTAGAAATAAGAAAATAACAATGATTAGAATAGAGCTATACGAAATTGAAAATAAGAAAGCACCAGAAAAAATTACCAAAAGGAAAATCTGGTTCTTTGAGAAGATTAATAAAATTGACAAGCCCTTACATAGATTAATAAAGAAAAAGAGAGAAGATGCAAATACAAAATATAGGAAACGAGAAAGGGGATATCACCATTGATCCACAGCAATGAAGAGTATCATAACAAGGTACTTAGAAAAATTGAAAAGGACAAATTTCTAGAAAACACAAGCAGCTTATATTTATGAAAAAAGAAAAAAGAAATTGATTAACTCAACAGACCAATCACAAATTATGAGAATGAATAAGTCATCAAAACATCCCAAGTAAGAAGAGCCCAGGACAACATAGCTTCACAGGCAAATTTCACATTATTTAGGTAAAAATTAAAACCAATCCTGCTTAAACTCTTCCAGAACTTTTAAGTGGAGGAAGCAGTGCCAAACTCATTCTATGATACCATCAACACCCTAATACCAAAGCTTCATAAAGACATCAAAAGAAAGGAAAACTAAAGACCATTCTCTCTAATGAAACTGGATGCTAAAATCCTCAACAAAATATTTGCTAATCGTATTCAACAACACATCAAATGAATTATACACCACAACAAATTTTATTTCATCCCTGGTATGAAAGGATGGTTCAACACAAGAAAATCAATCAGTATAAAACACTACATTAAAAGATTGGCAGAAAAACTTCACATGATCACCTCTATTGATTCAGAAAAAGCATTTGACAAAATACACCACCCTTTCTGGATTAAAAAACACTTCAAACAGGGAATACAAGGAAACTAACCCAACATGGTAAAGGGCATATATAAAAAACATACAGCTAACATCATATTCAATTTTGAAATCCTGAAAGTTGTCCCTCTAAGATCTGGAACAAGACAAGGATGCCATTTTCACTGGTCTTATTTAACATTATGTTAGAATTACATGTTTAAACACTTAGGTAAGAAAAAGATATAAAATGAATTGAAATTGGAAATGAAGAAATAAAAATTTCACTATTTTCAGATGAATTGATTCTTTACATAGGAAGCCCTGAGACGTCTACAACAAAGCTTAAGAACTGATAAATGAGTTCAGTAAAGTGGCAGGATACATGATCAACATGCAAAAATCAAGAGTATTTCTGTACATCAGAAACAAGAAACCTGAGGGGGAAATAATGAAAAAATTGTACTTACAATAACAACTAAAAGAATCAAATACTTGGAATAAACTAAAGATGTAAAGGGCTTGTACACAGAAATTTTTTTAAAAAATGTTAAAGGAGATCAAAGAAGATGTAAATAAATGGAAGCCTATTCCATATTCATGGATTGGAATACTAAACAACAATATAAGATGTCTGTCCTACTCAAATTGATTTACAGCTTTATGACCATCCCAATAAAAATTACCACAGTATTTTTAGCTGAATTGGAAAAGCTAAATATAAAATTTATTTGTTAGAACAAGGGGCCCCAAATAGCCAAAGATATGTTAAAAAGAAAAATGAAATTGGAACAATCACACAACCTGACTTTGAATAAAGGTCACAGCTACAGTGATCAAAATTTCATGATATTGGCACAAGGATAGATGTACTGACCAATGGAACAGAACTGAAAGTTCTGATATAGATCCTTACATTTACTGTTAACTGATATTTGACAAGGCCACCAAGCCCAGTCAACTGGGAGAGAATGGCCTCTTCAACAAACGGTGCTTGGAGAACTGGATATCCATATCCAAAGAATGGGAGGGGATCACCATCTCATGCCCTATACAAAAATTAACTCAAGATGGATCAAAAATGTAAATATAAGAGTCAAGACCAGAAACCTTCTGAATTTTATGGTAGGTAAGCATCCACAAGATCTTGTAGTAAGAAACAGTTTCATAAAATTTACACACAAAACAAGAGAAAAGAAAGAAAAAGTAAATAAATTGTACTTCCTCAAAATTAAAAGCATTGAGCTTCAAAGAAGTTTGTCAAGAAAGTGAAGTCAGCTTACTTTATGGGAGAAAATATTTGGTTACCATCTATCTGACAATGGCCTAATATGTAGTATATTTAAAGAAGTCCTACATCTCAAAAACAAAAATGTGAAACAGGTTTCAAAAGACATGTCTCCAAAGAAGAAATACAAATGACTAAAAAGCACATGAAAAGATACTCAATGTCTCTAGATATTAGGGAAATGCAAATCAAAACTTTAATGAGATATCATCTAACACCCTTTAGACTGGCAGCTATTAAAAACAAAACAAAACAGAGGACTACAATTTTTGGAGAGGATATGGAAGGAAGGGAACTTTTATCCACTGCTGGTGGGAATGTGGAATGGTGCAGCCACATGGAGGAAAGTTTGGCAGTTCCTCAGGAAGCTAACTATATAACTGCTATATGATACAGCAATTCCACTGCTGGGTATATACTCAGAAGAGTTGAAAGCAAGGACATGAACACATACACACACACCAAAATGTTCATCCTAGAATTATTTACTATTGCCAAAAGTTGGAAGTAACCCAAATGTCCATCAACAGATGAATGAATAAGCAAACTGTGGTACATACATACAATGGAATACTACTCAGCTGTAAGAAGGAATGTAGTATTAACACACAGGGTAACATTGATGAATTTTGAAGAACTTAGGTTGAGTGAAGTAAGCCAGTCACTGAAGGACAGATTTCCATGAACTCACTAATAAGACTTAAGTAAATTGAGCAGACTCATTAACCTAGATTCTGGAAGAAAGGCTATCAGGAGCTAGAACAGAGTAGAGTGTGGTGAACTAATGTCCATATGGGCAAAATTTATGAAAAAGTGGAAGGCTGTATTTGCAAAGTGGATGGATGTGAGAGTGGTGTGACTGGGTTTTGCTGGTGCTGGTCTGTGAGGCAGAGTAGGGTGATAAGGTAGGGTTGGACTACCAGTCAAACTTGGGGTAGGGTTGGGGGAAGGAGCAGATGAACTCTGAATATTTGGAGGTCTGTGGTTAAAACTAAAATTTTGGGAATGTTTTTTTGGCAAATATGGCAGGGGAAGGACACTGGTGCAGGGTGTCAGTGGTGAGGGGATGTGTGGGTAAAGGTGAATATGGGATATGCTTCTATAGAATATAAGTATGTTCATCTTTTCATTGTGAGTTAGCTCAGGGAATGGAGACCCACACAGTAAACAAGAAAATATTAAATTCCCAGCCTGGGGAGTTCTGCTATGTTCTCACATAGAGGGAAAAGTATCTTTTGAGTACATATTTTACCAGATTTTGTCTAGGTTCTTGACTACACTTCAAAAAATGAATTTCAAGAGCACACCACCTTGATTAGGCCAGTAATTTATTAAGATAGGGAAGGAAGAGAATGAGCATAGGTCCCAGGTAGAGAAGAAGGGGCTGAAGAGTGATAAAGAGGACTGATTTACAGAATAAAATTTCCCATTATACATTATAAATGCCCAAGTTTTACTTGCATGTTGATCTATGTGGGTGGTCACAGTGAGAGCGGGGTGAAGAAGGCAAAAGACTGAGAGAGAGATTCAGCCTTTTGTTTGTATTTAAACCATTAATTATTCCACCCATTTGCTAATGGCATGGAAGGAGTCCCAGCTGTTTTCTGTTTTGATTGATTACCCCACCCTTCAATCCCTGGGAGTGCCCAATGCTAATGTCCCTGGAGAATATCTGGGGCTTCTTCTGGATTCTGGAGGAATTCTTATTCCAAATGCCAGAATTTCATGAGAATCTTCCAGCAGCCATCTTGGGGGTATTGATACTCACATGGATTTCTTGCCAGGTTCAAGATCCATCTATTGATTCCCTATCTAGCCTCAGAGAGCTTACACCATTATTCTTAAAGGGGTGCTGAAAGGAGATGATCATTCTTCTGTAATTACTTCCTGCTCGTTAGGGGCAGTAGGCCCCACCTATCAAGTTGTAGGGTCCAGGAGGAAGACAGATCTGGCATCCTGGGCAAAGTTGGATAAAGCCATCTTTGGCTGTTGGAGGAGTTTGAAGCTGCAATGGAGTCTCCATCAACTTCAGGAGCACATCTAGAGATGTAGTAGGTACCTTTATTATTTTAGAGGTCAATGAACAACCTAGCCAATAACTCAATGGAGAGGCATCCTGCAGTGTATTGAAGGCCTGGTTTGAATGCACAAGAGAGTTTGGCAATGCTGAAGTCTATGTTTTGATTTTTAACATCTCAAATGAACTTAACATTTTAGTATTTTTATTCTTACTTCTAGAATTTTACCATGAAGATATTAATTAGCAGGTATTTAACGTTAGCAGTATAGGAAAAACTATTTTTTCCATTTTTTAAATGAAAACTGAACATTCCCAACGGAATCAAGATTACCTTTCATTACCACCACTTGAACATGCAGAATGAGGTGGCTTCTGACAGGTTTCACTGCTATGAAGTTACTTTTTGCCATTAATATCAATTTAGGTATCTAATTAGTATGGCTTCCTGGAATTAGCTATTTAAATGCTTCAGTTTAGAAGAAGCTTTTATAAACTCTTTATAATTAACTACAACCACATAGACTGGTTAATTTACCTTAGATTATGATTAGCAACCAAAGGAATTTACTTTGTCCGTTTAAAAGAGAGCAGATATACATTTTTTCAGTTAATTTCTTAACTCTTAGTTATAGTTTCTAGTAACTTTTTACTTTAAGGTGAATTGGATACCTTTATTAAATAAGCCACAAGAATTTTATTAGTAACAACTTTGCTAAGTTTTCTGCTTTTCTAGCAGTTGAACCAATTCCACTTGTGATTTATGCATTAAATCCACTCACAAAACAGTATTGACATTTAAAGACTCATTTTTAAGTTACCGTTCACTGTTAACCAATTTGTAACAAGTGAACACCAAATCTGATTTCCTAGGCACAAGCAAACTGACAAAGTTAAACACAGATTTCAAAGTTGAACAGAAAGTTAATCACAGATTAAAACAGAAGAGAGAATTTTATACCCTTAGCATTTCTAGGACCTTTTTGATCTTAACTGATGGCACATGAGGTTTCTTATTTTTCCGGAGAGGTTTAGTAACTGGTTTGGATCTTGATCTCTATTCACACCCTTTATAGGCACAACTGAGTTTAAACTAATGGAAGTTTGAGGTGTATTTCCTCATTTCTTTAAGGAGACATGACATGAGGTTTCTGGCCCTCAGATCTATATGTCTCCCTTTTTACATTGGTTTAACTGGAATTCAGGTTCCCATACAGAGGATACTCTTGGCTGTACTGTCAGTGTAGACCAGCAGTAGGCAAGATTTCTGAATTCTGAGAAGACGATCCTATGGGGAGTTTACTGGTAGGCTAGAGACTATGCCCATTATTCTAGGAATAATGAAGAAGTGCTTTTTAGTCGACTAATTTGGCATCACAGAGTACAAGTCTGAATAAAACATTCACCATTCCAAATAATTTGGAGCTGATACTCTGGTCTCAGTGTCCTGAGAATTTAATCCAGAGACTTGTGGATGGGTGGCTGAAGTGGGTCTTGGGGGATGCCTCAAACCTCAAAGTTCATTCCAAAGCACCCAAGATGCATTGGAGCAGTTATCCAAACCAAAGCAGCTGAGATAAATCTCAGAGGACATTTGGCTGCCCTCTGAAAGGAAGGGCCCAAGGAACGGGGTCTGTTCAGAATTTACTGCCCTGGTTCTCAGCACCCTTGCATTCCAGAGTCCAAGACTGACTGCACTGTTACTGAAACAGAAGCTCCTGAACTAAATCTCAGGGAACATTTGGCTGCTCACTGAATCAAAGTGCCCAAGGCCTCTTAGGTCTTGGGGTACATTCAGAGTTACTTCTCTGGTTCTTGCCAACCCAGGAATCACATAGACCCTCCTGCTGGGCATTTCCAAGTTTCATTTTGGACTTGGGAGACAAACTGAATAGATTTTGGGGTCGAATAGATTTCAAACTGAACCTGTCAAGCCAAATAATGCTCCTTCTTGGAGAAGGAGCAAAAATCTTCTTTTAATTTTTCTTACAGAAGTATTAAAAGCAGTTATAGGAACTGGGAGCTTCTCAGTTATACCAGACATCAAGAGGCCATTAAGTGATTAGAGATAAATTGTTGTAGCTAACAGGCCTTTGGGCCCTGAGGCAATAACTTCCTCACTAGCAAAAGCATTTTCAGTTTTACAGTTTTTAAGACATTCCAAAGTATTTTAACACAAGCCTGTAATTAGAAATTCAGTAGTAGGAAGTAGGAAGGTAAAACATGGGTAAATGTAGTTGGTGAAAGCAGCCCTGGCCTGTGACACCCCTGGGGAAGGGAACTCCCACAATATCAATCTTTGGCCCTGCCTGCTGCCTTCCAATTCCATCCTAGACCAGGTAGCAGGGTGTGGTCAATAGGAAGTTGGGCTTGCAAAAGCATGGACCCATGGCTCTGTGTAATTGCCCCTGGCTCTCAGTAATTGCCATAATTATTGCCAAGGAGAAAGGGTAGAAGATGGCAATGGCAGCCAGGCCTGAGGCAAAGTAGCTGGCTGTTAAAGGAGCTTGAGAAAGCAGGTTAACAGTGCTCAGATGCTGGAGGGGAGAACTCTGTCTTGGCAGGACCCTGCTTTGAGTCCCTGCCTTGTGCCCCTGACCTCCTGACTAGAGTCAGGTCTCACAAGCCTGGTTGCACCAGGCACAGATGCAAAGAATTCCCACACTTTGGCCTCTTCCCTCCCAGGATTATATCACATGGGGACTTGTAGGAGAACCCATTTTAAATGGATAACCAAAAGACGGTGTTAAACAGGCAGGCTGTGGGCCATAGTTTCACTCACCAATAATGTCCTGGGTGGCAGCAACAAATATGTAACTGGATTTCTTCTAGGTTCTTGACTTTGCTTCAAAAAATGAATTTCAAGAGGACATCACATTGATTAGGCCAGTAATTTAGTAATTTAATTAAGGTAGGGATGAAAGAGAAATGGGAGAAAGTAACAGATCATATGTCCCAGGTAGATACAAGGGGCTGAAGAGTGATAAAGAGGACTGATTTACAGACTACAATTTCCCATTATAGATTATAAATGCCAAAGTTTTACTTGCATTTTGATCCATGTGGGGGAACAAGACGAGAGCAGGATGTAAAAGGCCAGAGACTGAGAGAGAGATTCAGCCTTTGTGTTTGTATTTAAAACATTAATTATTCCACCCCTTGCTAATTGCATGGGAGGAGTTCCAGCTGTTTGGTGTTTTGATTGATTTCCCATCAATCCCTGGGAGGGCCCAATGATAATGTCCTTGAAGAATATCCAGGCCTTCTCCTGGCTTCTGGAGGAAAGCTTGTTCTGAATGGCAGAATCTCATGATAGTCTTCCACCAGCCATCTTAGGGGCATTGATATCCACATGGACTTCTAGCCAGGTTCCATATCCATCTATTGATTCCCTATCTAGCCTGCTTTATATAGGCAATGCCTGATAAATGAAAACAGGGCAATATGACAAGCCCTCAATTTTATTGCAAGTAGCTATGAATCTTATTTTTCAAAAATTGATACTTATTGGTTGTCATGGGTTCTGAGGGAAGGGGGTGGGAAGAATAGAATAGATGGAACACAGGGCAGTTTTAGAGCATTAGAATTGTTCTCTATGATCTTGCAATGATGTATAAAGGCCATTTTAAATGTCATCAAAAGCTATTAAAGTGTACAGTCCAAAATGCAATCCACAATGTCAACCATTGACGATGCTTAGTAACAATTCTTTAATATTTGTACATCAATTGTAACAAATATACCACTGACATATAAAATGTTATGAACTGGGATAATTTGAAAAGGGGGAAGGTATGGGAATAAGGGAATCCCCTATATTTTCTGTTTGACTTTTTTTTCCTAAAGCTTCTTTGAAAAAAAAAATGAAAAAAATAAGACACTGAGGGTGTATACAGAAGAAAATGTCATTGTATATATAAGAAAAGAAATCTTACAGTGATGAAAGACACAATGTATATTTTTGATATTACTAAATTTTTTTATTTTATTTTGGTATTTTATTAGTTCTTTTTAAAACTATTATTATTTCATTTTCCTATTAATTTTAACTGGTTATTTTTTGGCTTCATTTTTGGACAGGTTTTGGATTCAGAAAGATCAAGACTGTGGCAGGGGATGATCACTGATGAAAGGTGTCGATAATGGGGGATGTATTGGGAGAAGCATGAATCTAAGGCTTATGAGTATTTTCAACTGCTTTTGAGCATTGTCTCAGTAGGTGGAATTCCACACAGTAACCAAAAGAACATTGAATTCCGATACTGGGGACTACTGTTATATTCTTGAAGACAATGACAAGTATCCCCTGAGTACAAGGGCAGTGCCCTTCATATTGATGATTGTACTCATGAAGTTATTCTTGTGTAAATGAAGTTTAGCTTAATATTTCATATTGCCTAAGAATTACCTCCTGAAAGCCTCCTTGTTACTCAAATGTGGCCTTTTTCTAAGCTAAACTCAGCATATTAATGTATTACATTCCCACTGTGAGGGAAATTACTCCAAGGGATGAGCCTCCCTGGCACTGAGGGATTATTACTAAGTGCCAATTAGCAAAGCATCTGGAAAAGACTGTGGACAAAAGGAGGAGGTATTAAATACAAATGAGTTTTAAAGCTAAGAGATTTCAAAGTAAGTCAGAAGTTCATTACAGAGTTTGCACTTATGTACATCTCAGTAGTGTCTCAATGACTGCCACAGTAAATATTTCCTCAAATGCCGCGGTCCAGCTGAGGCAAGAGGGAGCAAAACTGAAGGTGGTCAAGGGCGTCGGCGAGAAATGATGAGTCGTACACCAAGTTGAGTGAGAATCGAAGTATATCTTTTTTATTGTAGGATAGCTCAGTTTTTATATACTATTCCTTGGGCAGGCTTGTAAGCATTCCTTCTTTAGTTATGTAAAGTTTACGTAAGCATTCTTTCTATAGCTAAGCAAGGTTGTAAGCATAATATAGACTTTAGGTAAGCATTAGGATGTTAACTTTACAGAACATTAACTTGTGGCTTAGAAATTCCTGTTCTGATGCTAAGGTTAGATAAACCAGACTTGAGGTCAACTAGCATTTCTAATTGCAGCACTAACCCATGGTTACATTTTAACGTTTACTATCTAAAAGGTTATTAAGATCCTAAACTATTTTTAAAGCAGTAGTTTTTACCTCACATTAGAGATTTAAGGAAATCTACTTTATAATGGGCTTAAGTAGTCAGGCATTTACATCAGAGCTATTAGCATTGTAGCTTAGAATTTAACAGGCTTATTGTTCTCCTCAGTCAATGGTTGTTAACA
>JAQZBX010024803.1:7359-30034 GCA_029593785.1 Cabassous unicinctus
CAAAAAAAAAAAAAAAATACCCTAGCAAATGCATATACATACCCCCATTCTTCCACCCAAGGAAGAAGTCATTTCATTCCTGGCCTTTTGCTGTTTTAATCTGGCATGAAGGACATGAAGAACTGCAAAAATCTGAAAAGGCTAAACTAATTTCCATTAGAAAGCACATGTCACTTCAGTATAAAGAATAATTCCTATTCTTGGTCCTGGGAATAAATGTGTTAGGGAGGGTGGGGTGGAGAGGAGAGAGGGGAGAATGGAACCTGGCTGAATTGGGGGCAAGAAACTTTGAATGTGTGTGGAGCACATCAGACAAATATTCAGGGCAGCAATTCTGCTCTGTGAACTCTGGGGAGGGAAAGGGGGAAGTAGACATTTTTAAGAAGTTTTCCTATGTGTTGTGAATGGCAGGCCTCTTCAGGAGGCTTCACTATGTTTTAAATTGCTTTTCCATGCCA
Source organism: Cabassous unicinctus (assembly GCA_029593785.1). Lineage (NCBI taxonomy): Eukaryota > Metazoa > Chordata > Mammalia > Cingulata > Chlamyphoridae > Cabassous > Cabassous unicinctus. The sequence goes on from JAQZBX010024803.1 coordinate 7,818, forward strand.
TTTTGGATGTCAAGGGGATGTTTCTTTTATGTATGACACATGCTGAGATAGGTCACAGAGAGGCCCAATTTTATTAGTGTTATATTTTTGTAACATCTTTTTAAAGTGCTCTTTGATGCTGATGTTTAACTTTTTATTAAATAATTCTACTTTTGTGCTTTAAGTGATGACTCTAAAAGCTTGTTAATCTTTTTTCTCAATTAACCAAGGCTCTGTTGGAATCTTGGCCATTCCAAACATGTAGATATATAAACCAAAGCAAAATACCTAGGAGGAAAAAGGCAGCTTTTTAGCTGTGCACTTGGAAACCTAAACCTATAACATTAAAACATAAAATATCACATCAAAAATGCGTTTCATTTTCTAGTTTGTGAACATTCCATATTCTTAACTCAGAAACAGATACACAGGTTTTCTAGACCATTCCCAAGCAAGGATTTCAGTAAAATTTCTTTATTATTTATGATGAAATATGTGAATGATTCAGCATATCATGTGAAATAGGTGAATGATTCATTTCACACGCGCTCCCCATCGGATCTGCCTGGTCCCAGCTCCAAATTCCGTTGTAGAGGAGGGTTGAAACCAATCCCTCTCTGCTGTGTCACCATGCCACCTCTTTGACACATGTGTCTTTGTTCTTTGTGAATATGTAACACATATTATCCTTTTTCAGCAACCTAAAATCCTGGATGTTAGTTTTCCAATTCTTTGCCAATTCTCTTTGTTTATAGTAGAGCATTTCTGGCTTTTTCTAGATGTTGATTCCTGGCTGAGGGGCTGATAGGTTCTGATGGCAAATTTGAGCAATTTTCTGTGTTTACATCTGTTCCTTCACATCCAGTGCTAGATTGGATGTTGGCCTGGTGCAGACTTGCTTCCCATTGGCCAGGCCCCTATGTAAAAATAATACAACTACCCAAATTTGCCCTGAAGTAATATATTAACACTTCTCCCATAGTCATGATGACAGGAATGTTGTAGAGATTTCTTTCAGTTGGGTTTTTACCTCCCCAGTAATATTTAAGGCATTTTCTTTTCTCTGAAAATGATTTTAAGTATCTTGTCTCATTGCTTTCCTTGTCTTGGATTGATTTATCAGTCTCTGCTTTATTATATTCATGGTCTATGCATGAGCCCCTAGCAGCTCAGTTGCATTTAATAGTCTCTTCTTGCTATTGCAGTATTTTTATTCTTTTAAAGGTGGCTCTAAATGGACTCCTAAAAGATGATGAACTATATCTTGATGAATGTTTAGGTTTATGATTTTTCAGCTAAAAAAATCTGAGATGGTTGACAAACAGTAATGATTAAAAGGTAATTTTCATCTACCAACAAGGCATATTACTTAAAGATAAAATATTTTCCATGGATGAACTATATAGAATTTTAATACTACTACACATCCCAGTTACCATTTATAGAGAAGAAATACAATTTAATAAGCCTTAAAGATTGCCAAGTTTGAATGGTTAATTTTAAGAGGCAGTCTTGCAGACTGGAAAGTGCATGAACCAGATAGACCCTGGGTTTAAATGCCAGTTCTACCACTTCGAACTATTAGGGCCTTAATTGTAAAATGGGAATCATAATGATATCTACAGAGCAAGATTGTAGTTAAGAGACATTCAAACATAAAATGTGTCTGAAATATAGTAGGTACCCTGAAATTGTTAACCACTTTTACATGTATTATTGATTTCCCTGAGAATGCTTTATGTATGCCTCATTTAAGTACTCTCACTGGCATGATTAGTTATGATGCTCAAATTTCATAAACCATACTTGACTTTAATGAAATGATATGTATGTCCATCTAGAAAGTAAGTAAAAATAAATAAATATAAACCAACAGTATGACTAATAGCCCCTTGGGAGGAGCAGAGCACTCAGGAGACTGGAATTTTAGACAGGTCACAAAAGTTTTATCTGATAATAAATAAACACCCATCTTTTCACTAAAAATGCCAGGATAAATATATTAGGGAATTCAGAGTCTATATTTCCAAGGGTCCATTTCTACAACTTCTCCACAGTACACTTTACTCAATTTACCCTCTGGAAAGCTAACCAGCCTTGGGTTAAGAAAGGCCTAAAGGAACATTTCATAAGCTGATTCAATTTTCAAATGTTTTCTCTCTAAAATGCATTGTGATGCATGTTAAAAATTTTGTTTTATTGGGAAGAAAAGGATCACTTCTCAGGAAACAAAATCATTCTTGCTTCTCTAAATTAAAACCAAAAAAGATGTAAATGGGATAAGGGTCTTTCAATTTAGCAGTGGGGCAAACCCTCATAGAAATAGGCATCCTTGGGAATTCCTTAAGTGCAAATGGTTTCATATCAGCATTGGTTTGACCCCAGTGGATCAGAGAAAAAAAATTGAGACAAAAATGGGATCTACAAAAATCATAACAGAAACATATATTTTATGAGCCATAATACACATATCATGAATGGTCCAATTTTCAGGCAATTCCATTATTTAAAAATTTTGCATTTTACAATTAAATTCAAATCATGTATAAAAGTTATCATGCATGTGAAAAAAAACAAGTTTATTTACCAGAAAAATATTTTGCTTGCTTAAAGTAGATTTTTTAAACCAAATACACTTCTGATGCTGCAATAGGCATGGGGCTGTAATGGAGCATTATTTGAATCAATTTGTCATTGTTACATCCACCAGGACCATTTATTTTCTTAGCATATTCCCCATTCCCTCTGAATAAATACCTTAAACCACTTCACCAAAATTTGAATACCTCCTATTTAAGTCATTTAACACACAGCTTCTAATAGAACTACAACCTAGTATCTTCAGACCATCTGAATTTTTGCTACCCTAAGATTCCTAATGCAAAGCAGAATTCTTTCAATTAAAAGAATGTACATTTTCAGAATTAAACTATTTTCTGTGTCCTCTGAGGCAAAAGATAGATTGACCTTTTAGAATAAGGGGAAATGATATTGCTTACGAACTGTAGAAGAAAACCAAAGCTGAAGGCAGGGAGAGATTTGGCCCTGGGTACCTGAGAAAACACAGCTATGTCAGGGATCATCAACTTTGACATTTACAACATTTTCTCCAGAAGGTGGTGCTTGTCAGTCACTCCTGGATGGTTGTGAGAAAGATCTAAAGTATATCTTTGTTAAGAGGTTCCTTCTCACCACCACCCCCCCAAAGAAGTCAGAGAGTGCTAAAGCATTACCAGATTGGCAACAAAGCATAATGATTTACCATATCCACAACTCCCACAAAATATGCACCAGGAGAGCTTGTGCTAAAGGAATGGTTGGGAACAAAGAGTCTGTCAGCATTATAAAAGGGAAAGTTCAGAGAATCATAAAATTTTTAAGCCATATCAGACTTTGAGATAATCTGTCCTAAGAGTCTTTTTTTGTTTGTTGGTTTGTTTGTTTTTTTTAATTATGAATCCCTAAAAGATGTAAGGATTATTTTCAGGGACTTTGTAAACCCCTGAGGTTGTTTGCAAATTCCCTATGTGTGTATATATCAACAGGGAGGGTTCATAGCTTTCATTATATTCCCCAAGATGTCCAAAAATAAAAAATAAGGTTAAGTAACTCTGATGTTATAAAGGAGGATGCTGAAGCACAGCATGGGTAAGCATCTTCATGTCTCCCTCAGAAACGTAGTGGTGGAGTCAGAAATGGAACTCTGCTTTCCCAAAGTATGTTGCAACTGCACAAAATTTCAAAATATCTTAATTTTTTAAAAATAGAGTGTTTACAAGGTACTCTGCTAAGTTTGTTTCTGTATCACGTCAAGACAATGGATAATGTAGTTAAGTATTCAAAGCTATTAGCATTATGCTAATCATTTGAAATGGTCCTTTGACCAAAGGTTTCCGTTTTGATTGATTATTTTGGCATTATCCAGACATAGTCCAAATAACAGCACTCCCCATGACCATGACCCTGTAACTATTCCAGCATCTCCCACATTACCAATAAAACTATTCAGCACAAGTATGTGGCATAAAAGGGAAAAGAATGAGAACCATATGTCTGAGTTCCCCACATAAAATCTACAGCTATTAAGGGAATGATCTGCATTATATGTGCCCCTAAGCATGCAGTTAGTATAGTAACCATGGGACCAGCAAAGTGAAAAGAAGGAGCAAGGTCGGAAGAAATTTTTTCCAAAGGAGAAAGTCACAATCCTTCTTTCTAAACCAAAATAATGTAAAGGCTAAACCAGTGTGAAAGCATTTATATAGGACAACAGAAACCCTGTGCTCCTGTGGTATGAGATGGTCTCTAAATTTAGGGCAAGATAACAAAAGGGCAAATGTTCTGAGAAAACCTGCAAACTATAATTGTTATGAAGCAAATCTGTAAAGTGGCTCAAACCCAAATGAACAAAAGAACATCATCATCTACAAAAACAAAAAATAGCATTGATTCCAAACAAGTACAACAGTATAAAAATTATTGACCTGCATAGGATCCTTATCCTTTCCCCACCTCTGTTTGACCACTTCCCTTCTCCCTCCACAGAGAAAGGTTAGAAGGAGGTTTTTTTTGTGAGGAAACCATCAGAATAAAAAGGAAGCTAAAAAGCCTGTGTAGGCTGCCTGGAGCAGAACTGGGGCTCGTGGACTTACCCCAGAGTGCAGGCTTCTTGCTGTAAAGCCCCAGGGGCCAAGCCACCGAAGATGTGAGGGATAGATGGAAGGGATAGGGGAGACCTGTTGGGTAGTAGACCAAAGAATGGGAATGGAGGTGCTAGAAAATAGAAGAAGACAAAGTTTAATGGGAGTTTTCATGAGCCAAGTACTTGAAACCCTATCAGTTTTGAGAGAAACACAGTTATGTTTGACAATTCCAGTTTGGGGAATATTTCCCTAAATGTGACATCTTTATGGGGCAGCAAGTGGGCAATACTTTTTAGAAGGCTTACACAAGCAAAAAAGAAAATAAACAGTCATTCTCTGAAAACAGTGTCCAGGTAGCATTTGTGTTTATGACATGGATATACCATCTGTGACCTAATTTTCATAAAGGATCACTGCCCATTCAATGTGATGGTTATATTTCCCATTGTACTTGCCACACACGGGGGTGTTAGGCACATAGTGGAACCACTTGGTAATGTTGGTGGTGAGATCTGGGGCTAGAAGAAGGTGAAGGATGGAAGACACAGACTACCTATACTGCCCCTTAAAACTTGCATCATGGTCAATTGCAAGTTTCAAGTCTTGGTAATACCAGGAAGTGAGTTGAGTTAGTAAATCTCTTCTAGATTTGAAATGGATGTTATCTACATGAGTCAACTCTGAAAATAAAACTTATTTATGTTTGTGAAGGTGTGGAGCATGGCAGATTAGAGCAAATGCCCCACAACCATGAGGGGACAGGTTCCCTCCTGCCATAAATAGGTAGGGTCTTTGCATGCTTTGTTTCCTTCATTCTCCCAGGTCCTATAAATCTTTGCTTTAGTGACTTGCTTGCTAGGGAAGTATGATGGTATGAAGCTGTGTGTACCCCAGAAAAGTGTGTTCCTAAAGTTAATCCATTCCTGTGGGTGTGGACCCATTGTAAGTAGGATCTTTTGGTGAGTAGGTTCTTAATTTAAGATGTGGCCCACCTCATTCATGGTGAGTCTCAATCCTCTTATTGGAGTCCTTTATGAGAGAATGAAATTCGGAAAAAGAAAGAGAAAGCCATGGAAGCAAGAAGCTAGAAGCAACAAAACCAGGAAGAGAAGGGAGAGACCAGCAGATGCCAAGTGCCCTGCTATGTGACAGAGGAGTCCAGGATCGTGAGCAGCCCGTGTTCAGGAGAAGCTGTCTTCTAGATGATGCCTTGATTTGGACATTTTCATAGCCTCAGAACTGTAAGCTTGTAAGCTAGTAAGTTCCCATTGTAAAAGCCACCCCTTTTCTGGTATATTGCTTTCAGGAGCCTAACAAACTAGGACAGGAAGGCTTTGAATCGGGGATCACAATAAGAACTCTTCAGATTGTAATTCAGTGGAAAGGGCTGGAAAGGAAGACCTTTAATATAGAATATGTCAACTTCTTGACATTTAGAAAAAGACCTCCTGCCTCATGTGCCCAGCAGTCCAAAAAGTATCCTTCCTGTGAGGCATTCACACTTAGTTCTTAGAGATGATTTTAATTACTTACCACTTTACCATAACTCCCTTAAACCAGATTATATGCTAGGTAGAAGGTGCCATGTGCAGGCTCAGATTAAATCCTACCCAGGCTTGCTGTGTGTCAAGTTTTCTTCATGATCAAAGGTCTGGATCTACTATCAAGTCAGAAACTTGTTTCACTGCTTGGGGATTGTAGCAGTTTGATATTATTTATGAATTCCAAAAATAGATATTGGATTATGTTTGTGAACTGGTCTTTTCCTTTGGGCATATTAGATTATATTGGATTCAGAGGTTTACTTGATTAAATAATGATTAAGGCTTTGATTGGTCCATGTCAGTAGAACATTGAGTCCCTACTGCCTTGGTGGGTAGAGACTCACAGAAAAACCACACTGCAGAGAAGCAAGGTTGGAGTTTTGAGCTGGAGCCCAGGAAGTAAGCACACAGAGGAGCAGAACAGCTGAGCCTGGAGAGAATTGAGCCCTGGAGAGGAGAGACAGAGCTGGTCACCTGATAATCTACAGCTGGCCTTGTGGAAAGTGGCAAAGCCTAGAGAGCCTCATAGTCTACAGCTGACCTTGTGGAGAAAGCAGAGGAGCTAAGCCTTGAGAGAAATGAGCCCTGGGAGGAGAGGAACCCAGGAAACCTGAACCCTGGCAGACGTCAGCAGCCATCTTGCTCTAACATGTGGCAATAGACTTTGGTGAGGGAAGTAACTTACGCTTTATGGCCTGGTAACTGTAAGCTTCTACCCCAAATAAATACCCTTTATAAAAACCAATTGATTTTTGGTATTTTGCATCAGCATCCCTTTGGCTGACTAATACAGGGATTAAGCTGATAATCACACTTTTTAGTTGTCAAATACCATTTTTCTCCTCAGAATTTCCAGAATGCCTCAATCTAGGGGAATTTTTCCTGCCTTCAAAAATCCCACACCCATCATGATAAAATGTATCTGGGGTATGCTATTGCTACTTCACAATGGGATTTGTGAATAATTTGCCCCAGAGTGTATTATTCAGTAACCTCTAGCTGGGATTGGCAGGAAATCCAGTTTTCCTGCTCCAAGGACATGTTCCTCTCCAACGTTTTCAAGAATCCCCCCAGGGTGCTTTCATGTAACCAAAAGGGCCAGACCTGTTTGCTCCCAACTGCCCTTGGAACATGACTCCCATCAGCTCCCTTAAGGTTGGAGAACACCCATAGACCAGCTTCATCAGAGTGAATCCCACCCTTCCAATCCCCCCAACACTTGGAGACAAAGCTAGAGACCTGCTCAGCATCTAAAGACCCAGACAAGAGAGATATGCTGCTGCTGCTGCTACTGTTGAAGCAACATGTCAATGTGTGCCATCCATATCTGAAGCAGGATTTCTTGGAACTGAAACTCATAATTTAGTCACTTCCAGTAATGTAGATCTTGGTCCAGGACCCAGAGAATTCAAGATTTGAAATCTCATCCAAAGATGTCCCACTCCAATATAGCCTCTGCTCCCAAAACCTCTATATTCACAGAAGCACTTTCCTACCAGCATTAAGAAGACTGTATGTGTCAGACTTCTGACCCATATTTTTCTTATCATCAAGATAGTTTTATCTTGCATTTTTCTTTCCCCCTCCCAGTCATTGGGCATTGGTCAACACCTCCCTGAGAGGTTATAATAGCTTTGAAAATTGAGTGAAATTTAAGAAGGCCAGTGGACTTGTACAAATTTATTTCATGCTCTTTGCAGCTATCTTTAAGGTTCATATATCAATAGTTTGCTTGTTTTTTCTTAAGTCCCTGCAAAAGAAAAAAAGAAAAAAGAAAAAATCCACTACATTAGCTACTGTACTACCCGAAGTAGCAAAGTATGAACTTCAGTATTAGGAAATATGGATTAGAATATTAACTCCATTCTAGATAGATATGAGACCTTGGTGCAGTTACTTAGACTCTTTAACTTCAGCTTCCTTATTGGTACATTGAAAAGAATAAAGGGGAAAATAACTTTACGGAGTTGTTAATGTGACTCAAGTTAGCTAATGATATTAAGAGTTTAGAGCAGGATTTGGTACATACTAAGTACACAACAAGGGGTAGGTCTTGTAAGTATCAGTTGTCTCCTGTAATATCTGCTGTGAGTTGAGGTGTGGTTCACCCAGTCACAAAGGAGCCTTACGAAAGCATCATGCTGGAGGGGGACTCGTGTTCTGTCTCTCTTAAGCAACACAATCTCCTTTACAATTGGCAGGTGGGTCCTCCTGTTGCAGATATCTATCTAAAGTAATGCCTGGCATGCTCCTTCAGTGAGGACTTTATGAAGATAACAAAATTATTACTTGAAAATGGCTGGGTGCACCCAGTGGAATGAAAATTATATACAGGTCACAACACAGTTAACTCAAACATAATAAGCATGGGGCTTAGATATTAACATCCAGTCTCTTCTCATTAAAACGGCCACGGGATGGGTTCTGTTTTTTAATTTCTTCCATTATTTTTATTTTTTTTCTTCCTCTTCCTTAAAATGTTTCAGTAGACTTAATTTTTTTATATTATAAAACAAGTATTCATTGTTAAAAAATTTCATGAATCTATACATATTTTTCAAATTAAGAAGTTAAATTTTTAAAATTCAAAGTTATGGAATTTTATCAAGGAAAAGAGAAGAGGCCTTATGATCACTTTTCTTATTCTTCTTCATCTCATTCCTGAGAAGTAGACACTAAATAATTTGGTGTATGTACTTCTACACATTTCCTATTTCAATATAAATATATAAGCATGCATATGTATGGATATATGTACTTTTTAAAACAAAAATTAACTCATGTTACATATGCTGTTCTACAACTTGCTTTTTTTCCCTTAACGCTATTTTTTGGGCACCTTTCCCCATCAGTATATTTAGATTTTCCTAATTTTAAACTATTGTACAATTTAAATTGAATTTATTAACTTCCTAGCAAATGCATTCATGTTCCTACTTTCCATGGCCTTTATTGACACTGAATATTATTTATAATTTAAAAGTCTTTGCTTACAAGATTTAAGAAATGTAGCTCATTGTTTTATTTGTAAGTGAGGTTGTGCACTTTTAATGTGTTTATTGGTGATTTGTATTTTTTTACATGTGGTCTGCATTATTTGTCCTGTTTTTATTTATAAGAACTTTTTATTTATCACATTTGTCCTTTAAGAATCATATGTATCCCTGACACTGAGGGATTGCTACCAAGTACCAACAAGCAATGCATCTGGGGGGAAAAAAATCACATGTAAAGAAATATATTTTTTCCAAGCTGTTGGTATTGTTGTTTTACTTCGTTTATAATGTTTTGTGTTAGACATAAACACTTGAAAATTTTAGTAACCAAACTTTCCTAGCTTTTCACTTATTACTTCCAGGTTTCCTGACATGCTAAGATATGTCTTTCTCAGTCCAAGATTGCCAAAAGAGCACTCAACTTTTCTTCTAGTATTTTTACATTTTAAAAGAATGTTTATACCTTTATTCTGTCTCGAATTTGTTATGAAGTAAGGAGAGTTTTATTTTTATTTAACTCTATCCATTTGAACCAACAACATTTACTAATTAGTGAAACTCTTCCCCACTGGTTTGAAAATCTATTTTAAACATATACTAAGTCTCCATTTTCCATGAATATATTTCTGGATGCTCCATTCTCTTGATCTCTTTGTCTATTCTTGTATCATTTTTTAACCATTATATTTTTTGGACAGGTTTTAATATTTTGCATGTTATTCTCCTTTCATTCATTTTTTCCCAGATTTTTCCTCACTTTTCACAATTTTATTCTTTCAAATAAATTTAACAATAATTTTTGTAAAAAATAATTAGATTTTTTTTGGTCTGGTCTTGGAAATAATTTCAACATCATTTTAGGGAGAATTTTCTCCTTTCTAATGTTGAATGATATTTTCATTTATTCAGGCTTTATTTTATGTGACTCAGTGAAATATAAATATTTCCCTTCATCTATATCTTGCACATTTCTTGTTGGTTCCTTGGTATTTTAATATTTTGCTGTCATTTTAAATGGGATCATTTGTTTAATTATATGTCTTATTCTTTGTTTTTTAGATATAGGATTCTTATTTATTGTGCTTACTATTTTTAACTGATACCTCGGGTAATTTCTCTCTTTTTTTCTTATGTTTTTTCAGGTACATGCATTTTTAGGTGTAAAATCCTATTATCTGCTAGTATCTAGGTGGGGGGTATGTAGGTATTCACTATACAAACCTTTCAACTTTTCTGTATATTTGAAAATTTTCATAATAGAATATTGAGAGAAACCACTTTATCTGCAAAGAAAGATAATTTTTCTTCTCCATACAAATATTTCTAAAACTTAGTTCATTCCTCTGTCTAATTCTAAGATAGCTTGAACAATGGCATGGTAGTGTCTTCTTTCTGAATTTTGTCTTCTTTCTGAATTTAGCGTTTCACCATTATGTAGTTAACTGGTTTTGATTTGAGATATATATTTATTATAATGCTAAAGAAGTAACCATTGATTCCTATTTCATTAAGGCATGTTTTTTTAATCAGGGATAGATATTGAAATTTGTCAAACATCTTTTCAGTACCAGTAAAAAGAACATTTCCTGTGTGTATCAATGCAGTTCTGCTATCCAATATGTTAACCACTAGTCACATGTGGCTATTGAAATATAAATTATTATAATTAAATAAAATTAATAATTCAATTTCTTAGTCACACTAACTACATCTCAAATGCTCAAAAAGCCACACATAGCTAGAGACTAACAAATCGGGCAGCACAAAGAGAACATTTCCATCGTCTCAGAAAGTCCAGACAGCTCTGCTACAGAGTTTGTTTCGTTTTGTTTCAAATCAAATACGTTGCTGAAGAGTTTTGGCTTTTCTCAAACAGTCAGTGAAAATGCCTACACTGTTTCCTTTTTAGGGTTTGGCTTCCATTGCTCCTCTGTGAGCTGCATTCCCGTGATTCTGTACATGAACCAGTTGTTCAGCTGCCTCTCTCTTTAGCCCTATGCTGACAGTGGGCTGCATTTTGTTCTGAATTTGGTCTAAACTGAATTTACATTGTACTTTTCCCTCTTGTGAAGACACATGGACTCTAGATCATTTCCTACATGACTCCAGTAAACTGATTGCACTAGCCCATGAAATTTTCCCTTCTTATCTACCAATAATTATATAACTACACATGGTAGTATTCAGCTCAGCTTTTATTTGACCAAATATTTATTAGTTCCTTCAATTACCTTTGCAATCAGATACATTTTCTTATTCATTATAATCCTAACCCCCTTCTTTTTTTTTTTAATCAGAATGGTGACTAATTAGCCCAATGATTAGGTCTTATTTTTTTAATTTCCTATTTAGAAGGATTTTTAAAAAACCATCACTGTGGTTAACTGATTTTAATATCATTCATCATTTGTATTTTTAATCGTTATTATCATTTGTAAGCACACACTGCACAAGGTCCCTGCCCCGGGGAACATATCTGAGCTCACATTTAATTATTATCTTGAAATTTCATGGTGTTCTAGATGACAACAAAAGCTACGAGAGCCTCGAAATAATTAAAGTATATAATTAATATTATCAGTTTAATGTTACCATACACAATCTCCCATCAGCCAAATAAATTATTAAATTTACTAACATCTGTTGGGACAAGTTGGCAATAATCTCAAGTCATAATGCCTTATCATTCATATGCCACTAATTTTACTCCTTTTATGCTTCAGTGCTCAAATAAAATAAAAAGGATTAACTCTGGTTAAGGTTTTATATGAGAATAAGTACACAAATGCCTCATTTTATAAACTTATCAACTTATTATATTATGCTGCACATTTTCCTGAAAGGTTTACAGAGTAGGCACTTTGCTATAGTTTATATTTTAGACAGACTCAAGCACATGGACTTACATGATGAACTTCTTAAAGAATCAAGTGTTCAAATTACTTACGCTAACATTAGAGATAACTTTAATAATATGAGATATGTATTTGAGTTCCCTTAAATGCTTCTAAGTCGTCTTTAATTGCATGATTGGACTGTATTTCCCATTAGATATTAAGTTTCTACAGAACAAACACTTTCTTTTTTTCTTTTGTATCTCCACAAACCAGCTAGGGTGCTCCTCTGTTCTTAGGGACTTTTCAATGAATTATGGTTTGACTGACAAAGCTTCCAGGAAGAGAAGAATTTTTATAATAAACACTTAGTGCTTCTCTCTTTTTAGCTCTGGTCATGAAGAGGCTAGGAAAGGATTCTAAGAAGATTCTATTTGTTTTGGATGTTTGCCTCTTGAGGACTTAAGACCAGAACAAATGCTACATGGGGTCTGGTTGGGTCTATTCACCCCCACTTCTACCCATGAGTGTAGTACTGCAGTAGCTTCAGAACATAGAAGAGGTTCTGAAATAGTCTAAATGTGCAAGCATTATTTGTTAAATAAGTAAATGATAGAGAGTCCAAGAAAGGTTGTTCTTAAGTGACAATAACAAAAATGAGGAATGTGGTTCAAACTCCCTGGCAATCAGTCATGAAATATCCAGTCATAAAACTATCTGAACCTTCCCTCCTGTGGTACAGAGCCCTCTAGGATGTGCCTTTAGATGTGCCATCATGGAAGCCAGCCTCTCACCTACTACTTAAAAGTGATAAATTGTGGCCAGTTTCAAAGACTGCCTATTGCTCGAGACACCTGGGATTTGAGATAGTCATACTTCTGGTCCTGTATCTTTATAAAAAAAGATCTCTAGAATGTTTTCAAACTTCTCATACCCTATCTGCTTCACATCCAGCTGTTCTTTGTCAATTACCTCTGAATCCAGTATACATTTCTAAAGTCCATTGATCAGAGATCTGTACACTATTCCACGTGCCAAGGTACTTAGTCATTTTACAAGGGATATAGTGTTACCTAACATTTTGCTGATCTTTTTGGCTTCAGTGGCCAGTGAGCAAATAATTTCTTCAAACAGTGTACTGTGTTTCTCTGTGGCATGTTAGTATTGGGAAAACAATACTCTTCCTTTAGAATTTTTGAGGGTATTTCCTGTTGGACCAGTTTTGTCAAGTTATGAGATGATCAACCTGTTGCAGTTATTTATAGAAGGAATTCAGTCATAGATAATTAGCAGATGACATAGTAGATAAGTGATGCACATGATATGGCAGAAGGTTCCACTTGTTGTCTGCCAGATGTGCCTTTAGAAGAATGAACAGCATTCACATTTTCCTATGTCCTATTCTCTTAACCCATAAGGGATTGCTTGTGAATGGGGCAGATGTTTCTTTACTTTTAAAAATAATAATATTTATGGGCAGCGGATGTGGCTCAATGGATAGAGCTCCCGTTTACCATATGGGAGACCCCGGGTTAGCTTCCCGGGGCCTCCTTGTGAGGGCAGGCCGGCCGGCCCACGCGGCGCGGTAGGCTGATGCAGCAAGACCTCACAGCAGGAAGCGGGTGTGGCTCAATCGATAGAGCCCCGTTTGCCATACGGGAGGCCTGCGCGGCGCGGTGGGCTGATGCAGCAGGACCTCACAGCAAGGGGAAGATAAGCAGACACGGAGGAAACACACAGCGAATGGATACAATAAAACACAAGCAGCAAGGGGGGGATAAATAAATAAATAAATAAATCTTTAAAAAATAATAATGATAATATTTAAATTGTAATCTTTGGCAGCATACATGACCATCATAGACTATTTTGGAAATATACTAAAAGATGTCGGATCCCCTGATAATTACCCACTCTGCTTCAGTTCTCTTCTTCTTCCTTGGTGATATAACTTTGATTTTTACCCAGTGGTTATGTGTCTAGATTCAAGGTATATATCATAATTGATTTATGCCAAATATGGTAATATTGTGTCCAGGAAAGAATATTCTACCTAATTTTGGTCAATGATGATATAAGCACAAGTCTGCTGGGAGGCTTTTGGGAAATATTTTCTTACCTGATGCGAAGAGAAGGCTTCACGAGAAGAGTTACATGTTCCCTTCCTTCCTGCTTTGAACATTATCTTGTGAGGACATGATGCTTCCAGCTGGTGCAGCCATCTTGCTCTATGACAGGCAGGTCAAGAGAATTCAGAAACATGGAATTGAGTACTTACATTATTGAGCTACTCAAACAATTACTTGAATCATAGATCTCCAGACATTTGTGATGATTGTCTGTTATTTAAGCCACATTATTATAGATTCTGTTTCTTGCAGTTGAAATAATTCTGTCTGAACCAGCATATAAGAATAAAATGAAATTCTTGCATAATCTCTCTAGCCAGATCTAAGCACTTAAAAATATTTGCTGTATTTCCTTCTAGGCAGTTTCCTACACATATATAGAAATGTATCTAATTTCTATTTTTTATAAAACTAAGGGAGTATTGATATAAAATTTTATTATGCTTTTGCTTATATTGTATTTTAGAATGCCATTAAATAATCTCTGTAATCATGATTTATAATAGTTTGAATATGCTATAATTCATTTAAATATTGTTGAACAGAGTTTTTTCTTATTTTGTATAATATTTTAGAAAGAAGTCTTTGTTGGCTAAAAGCTATTATGCCACTTACAAGGCAAAGACTAGATTCACAGTAATTGGGGGGAAAAGGGAAATAAAATGTACCTCTTCTTTAAAAGCTAATAATTACATTGAGAAGTCAGATAAAACAAAACTCAAGAGGTAAGACATTTCTAAAATGTAGTTGTGAATAGCTTTAAGCTCCAAAGAAAAAAAAAGTTAGAATTAAGTTCTGAGTCTCGGAATCGGTAATTGTTCAAAAGTCCACTTCCTCACGACAGTGATCAAAACAGACACTCTCTTTGCCATTCTAGTTTCAGGGTCTAAAGTTCTTTTAACTCTTTTACAAAGCAAAAGGTGCACATAAAGACCTCCTGATAGTATGTTTGGGACAGTAATTTCCTTACCTTTACTGTAATTGTAACCAAGGGAACATTCAACAATCATTGAAATTTCTCCAAAAAATGTCTGGCATGCTTCTTGCCATATAAAGCAGCAAATAAAAGTATAGAGTCAGGAAAATTTTCTAGCCCATGGGCTCCACGTGCACAGTCTCCCCATGCTTGGACAATCGGTACTTGACCGATATAGTAACAGGTATGTGTGGCTACCAAACTGCGTTTAGTAAGGGCTTGTCTTAAAGCATATGCATAATAGCTAAATACTTACAGAGATTACATTCAGTCTATGCCTGCCTCTCTTCTACCTGCCTGATCTACACAGACTTAATCCACACAATAACTCAATTGAGGTATGTTCCGTTATAATCTCCATTTTACAGAAGAAAAAAATAAATAAAAGCACAAAGAGGTTAAGCTCAAAGTGGCAGGGCTGCTACATTGTGAAGCTGGGATTTTAATTCTGGAGCCCACATTCTTAGCCATTAGACAAGAGATTGCCAAACTTTCTTGGTTCACAGCACCTTTAGTATCTCAATAATTTTCTCACATTGCCCAAGGCCAAAAGAAATCTCTAACAGTTCTGTTTATGAAACAGTCAAGTCAAACCAACTCCATTTTATGTCCCAACAAGGTACTAGTCACTTTAAAAAATAGCACACATACACTGAAAAAAAAAACATATTTTAGTTCTTTCTTACATAGTTACAATTACTTACTAACGTAATTTGGGCACTGCACAACTTCGCAAACCTTGGAATCAGATTGGATACCTCCTTTCTAATGTCCTGATGTACATGAAATATGGTGCCATGTTTGCGTTTTATTACAGCAATTGCCAAAATTCCAGCTTCATCAAGATATAATGGTATTGAAAGGACTGGAGTATGGTAAAATGTTTAAAATATGAACTACCTTGAGCTAGTAGTTCTCATAGAGTCCAACAGATGTCAATTATTACCAGTCTTTCCCTGCAAAATTTAAACTGTCTTGTGTAGCCCCTGGGGCACCTAAGTGAAGTTTGTGCTCGCTGGCTTTAGGCAATATTGCTACTTGAGTTTAGGACCTGGTAGAGGAATGAGCTCTGATTGCTTTTAATTAAAAAATCATCTATTGAAAAATTATCTTCCGAGTTGCCAGCTTCATTATTCAAGTCTATATATGTGTGTGTGTGTGTGTGTGTGTGTGTGTTTGTGTGTGTATATATAGATATATTATATGTATAAAGTATATATATATACACGTAAAAGAGAATTTTTTCACTTGGCTTAGTATTCCTTTGAGAAAAGTGTTGCAAATAAGTGGAAATTGAATGAAAATGAAGCCATTTTGAGTCTCAGCCATTTTGGATTTATTCAGCTGAGTGGGGTCTGGATTAAATGATTTCTAAAGCCCTTTCTAAGCTTTGATCACTGGAATTTATACACTTGGGTCTTTTCCTTCTACACGTGGTTATAACATTGTTTTTACACTTGAGGATTTTTTTTTCCAGTTTCCTTAAGCATTGAGCCATGCACAATGATATAGTAAGCAGCCTCTAGATCAAAGTTTGAGAGATTTCCTGGGTCTGATTCTGAGTTCCACCATAAACCATCTGTAAGACTTGGGCATGTCCCCTCATCTTTCTGTGCTGCAGTCTCCTAATCTATAAAATGAGGACAGAAGTGCTAGCAGTGCCTATCTTAAAAAATTGTGGTAAGGTTAAAATGGTTAGAGTGTGTCATAATAATCTCTTTTTATGTCATAATAATCTTTAACATAACATGCTATGTGGCTCTATTATGCAGATAGTGAGTCTGCTCATATTGGAGGAGTGTTAATATCTGTTCAGATTAGCTCCACAAGCAGGCTAAGGTGATAATTGCAGGTTTTTAAAGGGAAAAGTGACTTTAAAGGTTTCCTATTTTATAACCTATATGTCGGTTCTGTTCCATCTATGATAGTTTTGATGCTAGGTTGGCTAAATAAATACTTTTAGTGTAATATAGCATCAACCTGCCTTTTTTTTTTCCAACTTAGTTTTGATCATCTTGGTGCCTAATCATTTCGATCATTTGGTGGCTACCAAATTTGTGAATCCTTTGAGCATATACATATTTTTAAATAGACAGATATCATAATACTTCAAACTTACTCATCAATACAGTCCATTCAAAATTAAAGCAATTCACAGCTTCCCTAGCCATATCTCCCAGCCACAGCCCCCCCAAATTAGAATGTGACTATGTAGACTGTAAAAATTTCCCTTAGCAAAAATCATAGAGATTTCGATAGTAACATTTTGATGCTTCAGGGAATTAAGTATCATAGGAAAATATTTTCATCTGATGCATATGTCATACATGTGGTTAAAGATGACATTTATTGCATTACCCAGTCTCCTCTCTACTTTAATGGAATTTTTCTCTGTTGTTGGTATGAAGAATGTTGTGGTTCTGTAAACTTTTTCCTTTTAACTATTTTCTTTTCTTTTGCTCTGGCTCCTACTAGCAAGTTCAAAGACAAGTTTAGCTAGTACTTAGGATTTCATGGCTTGCATTTTGTAAGCTAACACTGTTCCTGATTCAGTTAATTCCCTGCCCTTTATTTTTCCTTTACTTCTTTTTTTCTTACCAATTTTCATTTTATTTTACCTTGATATATCTGATGCATTATTTTGAAAATCACTGAATCTTTTATAGAATAAGCACGGTATAAATGAAGTTTATCACATATAAAAAATTTTCAAGCAAAGAAAAAGCCTAAACCAGATTCTCTATCAACCCAGGTCCTGGCAAAAAATAAATGGCACATCCAAGAAGAGTAATTTAAGAATGTTAATTAAAAAATAACTATTTTAAAACGTGTGGCAGGATTTAAGGAACCTAGAAATGAGGGAGCAGTAACCCAGGGATAATAACAGAGACAGGCTTTCAACCTCTATCATTTCACCCTGAAATGATAAAAGGAAGAAACTTTCCTGGAACCCAGAAAGGATAGTTGTATGGAAAGGGCAACCTGATAGGAGTTGTGGCTTTTGTTTGTGGCTCAGACAGTACGGAGAGAACTTGCAAGGAGAAAACCAGGGGGATGAAACACTCCAACTTTGCTGTTTTCCTGCCTTCTAATCTAGTGCTAGCCATCAAACCCAACAGACAGTTGAAGGGCAAGGGAGCCCATTGATGCAGTCCATACAAACAGCTTTTATCTAGAGAAACAGAAAAGATTGGAGAAGGGTGGTAAGGGTCTCTGGGGTGCAAATACAAAATCTCCAGCAAATATAGTAATAGTTTGTGTGACAGTTTGAAGCTGGGTGGACTCCAGAAAATCATGCCTTTACAGCTAATCCATTCCTATTCATGTAAACCTATTTTAGGTGGAACCTTCCGATTAACTTACCTCAGTTAAGGGCCTTTGATTAGATTGTGGGACTCAGGGTGGGTCTTAATCCTCTTATTGAAGTCCTTTATAAAAGGAGGAATAAAATAAAAAGGTGCAGACACAGAACAAAGTTGCAGAGACAAAGAGAAGCCTCCAGAAGTTGGCAAATGCAGGAGAGAGAAAAGCCACAGGCAGAGCAGCCTGAAGTTGAAAGTAATGAGGCCCAGAGGAAAAGGCAGAGACTGAAACTGGCAGATACCACAATTGTGCCCTGCCATGTGAAAGGAATCCAGGTCGACCAGCAGCCAGTCCTTGGGGAGAAAAGCATTCAATGAAGCCTTGATTTGGACATTTTCACAGCCTCAGAACTGTAATTTATCCTAATAAATCCCATTGTAAAAGCCAACCCACTTCTGGTATTTTGCTTTCGCAACATTTAGTGAACTAAAGCAGTAAGTAATGGAAAAAAATGATACATAAAAAGATAGAATGATAGCCAACTATCTCTGTAAGTCAATGTTTCCAAAGGCAACAGTCAAGAAATCCATGATCCCCTAAAAATATAAACCCTGATGTATTAAAAAGTATATGTAATTTCACAATATAAAATGAAGTAAACTTACAGCATATTCTCATTATGACCAGAAGTTTTAGAAATAGGAATTGTGCACAAGTTTTGCCCATCCCTCACTATGCAAAAATTAAATAGAAAATGTGGTATTGAAATTCAATACTTTTATGCATTTTCTGTTGTCATGGAAAATAGAGCAATGATTGCAGAAATGACAAGGCAAAGACTAAATATATTTGGAGTAGTGAAATACAGCATATAGATTATTAGAGGACTAATTTCAGGAATTTGGATATAGACATACAGGAAGAGTCTTGAAGACAGATGGCTTTGTTCGCCAACATGGTATGTGGAAATTGGAGCCCAATAAGAAGAATGAAAACATATGGAATAATATTTTTAAATTTTTGATAATTAAATTGTTCCTCTGCCTCCTGTTTAATACCCCCAAAACCTAAATAAATTGTTATAATTATTATCATTTCCCTCACCAATTTTTTTTGCTTTAGCTTAGAGATGAAAATGAATCCATTTTTTTAATCAGGGTAAGAAAGAAAATTAAGGAAAAAAGTAAAACAAAAGGAAAGAACACTGCATAATTTGAGAAGACTTAATGAAAGTGATTGGAACAGCTTGGACTGGATGTACTCAGCAATATAAACCCATGTTTTATGTCACTGAAATATTTACTGTTGTCACTTGTTTTGGTAATTACTGGGAATCTTTGTGGATTTTAAATTGGTTTTGCCACGTGCCTGTTTGTGTTCACTGGCACATTTAGATTTAAACACTTATCAGTGAGTTAAATAATAAATTTTGCTTTATTTGGAAAAATTGGACTGTTGTTCTTTCCATCAATTACTTTGTGGATTAAATCAGGTTTCAAATGCTACTTAATAGCAACTAAGTCTACTGAGTATTGACTTAATTAATTTTCTGTCTCTGACTCTGCAAAGCAATCAACAATTAAACCAAATTTAACCTCCTTTGGGGTGTTGGCTGCTTGAAATGCAATCTTCTTCCTTGGTTTATATTCAAAACTCTGTTAATATAATAACTTAAACCCATTCCTTGTTCTTGCAGTGATATAATTGTTTGGCTTTTTTATTTTATTTATTTTTTTTTAATTGGGTTTTCCATCATGAATGCATCAAGTTGCTGGAATTCTTGATCTAAAACTCAGGCATTTTAAAAACATTAGTTTAATTCCTATCTCCTAACTAAACAATACTTGTAATTTTCTGATAGACTTCAAGGCATGTCTAACAAACCATTTACTTCATTTCTGAGAATCTTCAGTTTCTGAAATGAGCTTTCACTTCTTCCTGATAAAATAACAGCTTTGTTGGACATGCCACCGGATACTTATACTTTAGCCTTCAACCAGATTATTTTACGTCCCAGAAGAAGCGTGGATGGGAACAAATAAATGGAGGTGACTCCAGAGGTCATGGGAAATTTCCCTGGCATACAGAGCAATGTAAGATATGTCTAAGGAAAATATTTAGTCTCATAATTTGGGAATAGGATTTCATTTAGCACTTTTGGAAAATGTGTTTTAATCAGTAGGTAGTAAGCTCAGGAAAATGGTACTGAAGTGCTTGAGCTTTCAGTCATTTAATCTTTAGCTCTGATGGTCCTTAGCTCACAAATGTGACAGTGCACTGAAGCAACTTGTATCACAGAAACATAGCCACTCAGTTTCCTAGGTGTTATGTGTCCAAGTATCTTGGGGTTGTTTTATTCCTTTTTCTGAGTTATGTCCACGGTTGACTGCATTATTACCTTAATTCTGTTTCCTGTAGACTTACAGGACTCTGGGCTGAAAAGGACTTTCGAGGCTGTCCCACCCAAGCCACCATCGGGTGCATAAACCCATGCACACCCTTCTGTTCCCCTCCTCCCCGGCACATAGCAGATGTTGAGGGAAACACATTAAAATGGGCTACAATCTTCTCTATTGTTTTACCTTAAATCTGTCAGTCATCAATAGGTCCCAGTTCACCACGAGCCAGGAAATCAGAGGCCACACTGAAGCTACTGGGAAATGTATGGCTTTGATATTCAAGGAACACTTTCACAATCTCTGTAGGCTCCTTCCCCCTCCAGTTTTTCTCCTCATGGAGGTTAACTTCTGGTGTTCCCACCAAACCGATTGCCGAAAAGCAAATCACAGTTTAATTCCACGGGATTATCCCGCCTCAGGTGCTGGCCAGCTGATGGGCACAAGGATGACCAACAACCCAAATCCTGGCATGATAGTACAAACCTTGGCCACCACTGTCTATTTCACTTCTGACCAAGGCTATTTCTGGAAAGCACTTTACTGTGATTTTTTAAATGATCTGATGCTTTGGCTATCTTGTAGAACCTAAAATAAAACATTTGTGGCATATGACCTTTTTAAAACCACATTAATAACATGAAATGCTAGTCATTGTAGTTATGGCACATTTCAAAAACCTGAGAGAGTTCACAGATGGGAGGCAGACTTGCATAGCAGTTTAAACTCAAAACCGAAAAAACAGAATACATGTTTGCATCCTGTTTCTACCACTTGCTGGCTTTATTGTATGACTTTGAACAAGTTACTGAAACCTCTTTGTTTCTTCTATGGAATGGGAATAATAGAAAGAGCATATAATTGTAGAGAGTTGAGCATAGAATTACCAGATGACCCAGCAACCCCACTTCTTGGTATACAGGCAAAAGAATTGAAAGCAGGGACTCAAACAGATATTTGTACACCAATGTTCATAGTGGCATTATTTACAATTTCCTAAAAGAAGAAGCAACCCAAGGGCTCATCAACAGAAGAATGGATAAACAAAATGTGGTATATACACACAATGGAACATCATTCAGTCAAAAAAAGAAATGAAGTCCTGATACATGATACAATATGGATGAACCTTGAAGACATCATGTTGACTGAAATAAGCCAGACACAAAAAGACAGATATTGTATGATCTCACTTATATTAAATAACTAGAATATACAAATTCATAGAGACAGAGAAAGGAGATTACCAGGGACCAGGATGGGGTTGAAGGGAATGGAGACTTATTGCATAATGGGTACAGAGTTTCTGTTTGAGGTGATGAAAAAGTTTGGGTAGTGGATGTTGGTGACAGTAGCACAATATTGTGAATGTAATTAATACCACTGAATTGTATACTTGAAAGTGGTTAAAATGGGA
>JAQZBX010024804.1:0-29934 GCA_029593785.1 Cabassous unicinctus
GACTAAAGTTGACTTATTATTATTCTACTATAGACTTATTATTATTTTAGCAATGGAAGAACTCTTATCATTGATATAAAGGCAGTGGCCACCAGAGGTTCTGAGGAATGGGAGAGGGAAGAATAAGTGTAATATGGGGGCATTTTTAGAACATTGGAGTTGTCCTGCATGACAATGCAGTGACAGATATAGGCCTTTACACATTTTGTCATAACCTACAAGAGTATGCAGGACAGAGTGTAAACTATAATGAAAATTGTAATCCATGGTTAGTAGCAATGCTTCAATATGTGTTCATCAACTGTAACAAATGTACCACACTGATGAGGGATGTCGTTGATGTGGAAAAGTGTGGGAGGGGGAGGGAGTGGGACATATGGGAATCCCTTATATTTTTTATGTAACATTTATGTAATCTAAAGCTTCTTTTAAAAAAGTTAATTTTAAAAATCCTCTCTTTTTTATACTTATTTTCCTTTTATTCCCAGATTACAGAAGGGAGAGGAGTGGTGGTCTTATTCCTCTTTTATCTCTCTGAGGCCACCACATAAAATTAGGAGAACTTAAGATCTCGGTTTGATTGAGCCATTCTGAAGCATTCTTTACACACTTCATTCTTTGGGAGATAATTTTGTTTCTAACCCAAAAACTGTAGACTTCCTTCCCTATCCTCTTCTCAGGGAGAAGAGCAGAGAGGCTCATAAATAGGGGAGACTATAAAGTGGTTTCTTCCAAGATAAAGCCAAGATAATTTTTCAATCAGATATATTTATGCTTTCCAGTAACTGGAAAAGAACCTGAATGGTACTGCATCCAAATGAATAACTGACTTCATAGCATCAGAATGTATGGCAATAATGCATGATATGTTGCCCAGAAAAAGCACGGGTTTATGTCTACCAAATTATGTATGGTATCAACATCTGTTAGAGCAGGGGTTCTTAACCTTGTTTGTTCCACAGACCCCTTTGCCAGTCAGGTGAAAACCACAGACCCCTTCTCAGAACGTAGTGGCAGATAGTTTTATGACACTCAACTAGTGTCGGGTCCAACAACTACCGTAATTTCAAAGTATGAGTGAGCGTAAGCGATTTTTCAAGAAATGCAACAACTGTAATGTAATATGTAATGAATGTTACTGTAATTTATTGCATACACTCATAAGTGAAGGAAATTCTAGATTTCAGTTAGAGGTCAGAGAAAATAAAGATAATTAGTTGATTCTTTTCAATTCAAGCTCACAGAACCCCTGAAATCTTTCCACGGACCTCAGACCCCTGGTTAAGAACACCAATGTTAGAGTCATTTAAAGTATGTTTTAAAAGGGAAAAAAATTAACTTAGGTAAGATTATCTTGGAAATGCCCAGATATCTTTGAATATTTTGCATAGAGAAATATTTGCATTTTCTTGTTTCCACTGACCATGTTTTACATTGACTTTTTTTAGTACACTACTCTAAAAACCTCAAGATAATTTTGCTATAGCATTTCTCATTTGATGTAGCTTTTGTGTATGTGTTTTTCTCCCCAGTACCAATAACAGACATTTATCTGTATTTACAAACAGAAAGATTTATCTGTATTTCTACATTGATGGGACATGATACACTTGGAGAAAATAGTACCAAAGAGTTGTGTTTTCAACTGAATTCAGGTATAGGGGAACGAGAGAAGTTGCAAATTTTAAATTACAGTGTTTACTTCTTTGAGGAATTATCTCTTGTGATCAACTTCTCTGAACCTTACTTTCCTCATAAATAAATAGGGATGCTAAGATACTTAATATAAGATCTAATTATAGGAAATTCAACCAGCCACTTCAGTATCTATCCCATGACATAGCAGGTAATAATATCAGGCAATAATATCATCCAGCAATTTTTTTCACCAGAGAATGCATCTCCCCTCCCATTCCACATGCCTAAACTGCAGTTTAGAATAATCTTTCATTTCCAAAAGGGCCATTAGGGTCTAATTATGGGATTTTTTCCACTATGGTGACTGGTCAACAAAACAGTAAAGACATAATCTCTTTAATTGCTTTAATTGTAAAATCATCATTTGTGAAATGATAGGCATTGTGATAAGCTAATCACCTTACTATAAAGTATTCAGGATTTGAAAGGTGGCCATTTTCTTAAGTTGCAATATTCTATTACATTTAAATGTCCCCTTTCCCCTTAAATTTTTAATGATTTCCTTTGTGTGGCTAAAACAGGATAAAAAAACTTACATTAAATTGATATTATGCTATACCATGTAATGGAATACTAAATAAAACAGCACACATTGCTATTATAAAGTTATGTAAACTCAATTACAGTGTTGGCTTATAGATTCTTGTGATAAAATGTTCATTTCACTTAGCAACACTAGCAACCTAGTTATAGGAACTGAACTAGAAATTAAATATGCTCCCCTGTGACAAGAGTAAACACAGGGAATGACGGTGAAAGTGTCCTTACTCTGTTCTCTTAATGCTTAGATTTCAATGATACCTGCCTCTGAAGATAATCTTGAGCGGCATATTTGATAAGTTTGATGACACATTTTGAAATACAATGACTAAAATATTACATTTCAATGTCAGGTTTTCCATTTTTCCTAGAGAATTTCAGAATCATTCAACAAATCTTAAGAAGCAGATCCTTCAGATTTGATTCTAAAGCTATTTCCTTATTTGTGAATATAAATGATTTAAAACTAAAGAAAACAAGGAAGAGAAAATTCAAAGAATAAAAGGAATAATCTTATCTGGTCATTGAGTTCTAAATAGCTCTTGGTTTTTAATCCATGATTTTAATATCATGAGTTTAATAATGAGTAATCAAGACAATTTAAAACTGGGTATCAATTGCAAATGCTCCAAAATATTGTTTTACCTACTTTAGGTCAAGCTACCAATAATTGGCATAAGATGTTTGCTAAATGTGACAATAGCAGGACCTTAATTAGCAGGAATATTTCAGCATTCTCATATTATTAAGATTTTATTCTCTACCCCCAGGAAAAATAATGCAGGAGCAGTATAACAGAATCCAGAATACAAATTTGTGTTAAAAACTTGTCCACTTTCCTTCTTAAAACAAGCTCAGTCCCTTCTACTAGGACTTTGCCCTGCATAATTCTTAATACGTCAAAAAGAAGGATTACAAAAAGAGGGTATATACAGGAAAATTTCTCCTATAATAATCATAACAGTACTGGAATAGCAGAGTACCTAGTATTAGACTAATCCTCTTATAAATATCAATTACAAACTCTGGAAAAATATAGAAACATAACTATTTGGAGGCACTATAGAGTAATCAAAGGCAGGCATGTACTGGAGAGTAATTCAACTCTTTAAAGAAGAAAAGTGCTGTCAATAAGATCCACATTTATACAGCTTTTCCCCTAAGAGTATAGATCAATTAAAACTTAAGTAGAAAGCCACAGTCTTTTAGGTTTGATGTATCAGAGAACAGAATTTGGGGCTACCAAAATAACTAGAAATTTAGGAGGGAATCCAGAAAAGAGTGGGCCATAGAGAGGAAGCCTGCAAATCTTGATATAAACCACCTTCAAATGCTTGGGTAACTCTCATACCATATATATATATATATACAGTGCAGACTCCAAGCAACCCAGGATAAAACAACAGTTGGAAGGTTAAAAACACTGAGCAAGGAATTCAGTTAACTACTCAAGGAAAACAGGGTTTTGAGTTTGAGTTTAAATCCAGTTAAGTCCAGTAAAATTAAAAGGGCTTGTAATCTTTCTATTGAACCTTTCCATTGAAATACTTTCCAAAAATAAAGCATTTATTCTAAGACTGAGGGCAAAATACACCCTAAGATTTAGGGTAAAATCTTCTATAACATAGTATAAAAATCAAGTATACACAAGTTCATGGTGTTTAACCAGGAACAATTGCCTGCTAGCACAAAAATCAATACACCTCAGAGGAATAAAACAAAATCCAAAGTCTCTATAATATATCATCCACAATAGCCATAGTGCATTCAAAAAGTACTAGATATGCCAAGAAACAGAACAGTGTAAACACAGTCAAAAGAAAAAGGAGTCAATAGAAACAGATTACAAGTGGATCTAGATGTTAAAATTAGCAGGCAAGCACTTTCAAAAATTATTATGACGATATCATGACTTAAACTAAAAGATGGTCAAAATGAGAGAAGAGATGAATAAATCTTAGCAGAGAAATGAGACTACATAATCAGACCAAATGGGAGTTCTAGAATTAAAAAGTACAATAAGCATATGAAAAGGTGCCTAACTTAATTAGTCATCAGGTAAATTCAAATTAAAACTACAATTAAATACCATTTTATACCTCTAGAATTGTTAAATTTTAAATGAATGCAAGATCTGGAGCAACTGGACCTCCCACATGTTGCTGGTAGGAGTACAAAATGATACAGGCACTTTAGGAAAAGTTTGGGAAGTTTCTTATAAAGTAAGAGATACTATCCTATGACCTAGCATTTCCATTCTTAAGTATTAATTAATTCAAGAGAATTTTTAAAAATGTATACACAAAGGCTCACACAAATGTTAATAGCAGCTTTATCCAGAATAGTCCTAAACTGGAAACAACCCAAATGTCCATCAACAGCTGAATAGAGAAACTAATTATGATATATTTATGCAATGCAATACTACTCAGCAATAGAAAAAGAACGAACTATTGCACAACATGACTGGATATGAAATGCATTATATTGTTTGAAAAAAGTCAGATCCAGAAGAGCACACACAGTATTATTTCTTTTATAAGAAGCTCAAGAACAGGCAAAACTCACCTATGGTTATAATATCAGAACATTGGTTGCATATAGAGGGGTGGAAATTGACTGGAAGGGGCACAAGTTAACTTCCTGGGTGAGGAAAATGTTCTATATGTTATTTTAGTTGGTGCTTACATGACTGTATTCATCTATGCAAACTCATCAAAGAGTATGTATATTTTATCTCAATTTTAAAAAATGGTAGCAGAAAGTACTTATGGAGTACATATTCTTATAAAATTTAAATCCCTTAGCATCAGTAGAGAATATGAACCTATTACTTGTAATTATTCTCCATGAAAAGTCATCACTGTATGTAGTTCTCTATGCAACCAAATAAAAATACTAAATATAGAAAACAATAGTAATATAAAAGAGGAACAAGAAAATTTCCAATCTTACAATATAATGTTTACTTGGAAAAGCGAAACTAGAAAGATATTGCTCAGTTCCCTATTAAAATTCTTTTTGCCTTCAAGATTCAAATTTACATTCTAAGTTGGAGAAAATTCAAATTGGTCCACCACTCTAAAATGGATTCTGTGTCTAGCTAAGCAGAGTAAATCATTATGACATAACATTTTTATTAGCATGTTCATTTTATGCTAAAATCTTGTAAATTAAAAGCAAATAATGACATCTAAAAGCTAACTCATGTACCTTCTGATAGAAAAAGTTGTCACTAAAGAGACATGGTTTTTTTTTTTTTTAATTAAAAAAAAAGCTAAGGGAGTACAAAGTGAGTCATCCTAGAGCAATGGCTTTCAAATCTAGCTGTACATTAGATTCACTTAGGCAGATTTTAAAATACTATATAACAAGGCCTGAGCCTGACTAATTAAAAGGGAATCTGTGAGGTGTTATTTTTACTAAAATATAAGCTTTGTGAAGGCTGGTATTTTTTTCTGTTTTGTTTATTGTTGTACCCCCAGAACCTAGAACACTGCCTGGCACATAGTTAGGCTCTCAATGACTATTTGATAAATGAATGAATAAACAAACGAATGAGTGAAGGAATAGTGAATAATGAAACTAGTTCTTCCAAGCAAAGGAAACATTTTGGCCTTGCACGTAATGACAGAAATCCTCCAGACGGTGCAGAATACAGCAGTGCCAAGCAGTTATTTTTTTAAAATGTTTGATGATTTGTATTCAGTTTAGCTGAAAATTGCTAAGCTTTTATTGAGCATTTTCTATAGGTCAGGCCTTGTGCTAAGAGTGAGGTAAACAAACATAGTCTCACTTATGAGAAGCTCCCAGTATAGTAGAGATTAGTGATAAGGAGAAAATCTACAATATAAATAGTCATCTATTTATTCGTTCCTTCAACATTTATTAAGCACTTACTAGGTGCGTGGCAGAATAGAAAGTGGCAAACAAGACACATATGATACCTATTCTCAAGGAGTTTTCTCCTTAGAAAGATGATGCACAAGTAAACCAGGGGTTCTTAGCCTGCTTTGTTCCACGGACCCCTTTGCCAGTCAGGTGAAAACCATGGATCCCTTCTCAGAATGTAGCAGCAGTTTTATGACACTCAACATCAGAGGTCAGAAACTAAAGATAATAAGTTGATTTTTTTCAATTCAAGCTCATGGGCTCCCTGTAATCCCCTGAGTTAAGAACCCCTGAAAACAAATAATTGCAATTTGTGATACATATTATGAAGGAAATGAATATAATGTCAAGATGGAGAATTATAGTCAGGTAGAGAGTGCTATTTTTTACTGGATAGTTCGTATATACCTCACTAAAGAGGGAACATTTGAATTGAGAAACCAATGAAGACAATAAGCCATGAATGCAAAGTGCTAAGGGAAGAAGAATCCTGGCAGAGGAAATTACATGTTCAAATTACTTGAGTTGGGAAAGAATTTGGCATCAAGGACCCAACAATGAAGCATAGGGGGAGAATAGAACAAGTTAAAAGTAGAATAATAGGTGAAGTTATATAATCCAGGGCCTGTTTGGGCTGGTAGAAAGTTTGGATTTTAAACAAACATGAGTCCATTAAAAGGTTTTCAGCAAGGAAAAGACATGATACAAGTTATATATCTAAAAGAATATTTCTTTTTCCAAATGTACAATGGATTAGGGGATGGACAAAATTGGAGGTCTGGAGACAAGTTAGGAAGCCTTTACAGCAGTCCTGGTAGGAGATAATAAAGGCAGTGAACTAGAGTGGTTACAGCGGAGATGGAGAAAAGTGGGCAGCTCTGAGTATATTTGGAGACAGAATTGATAGGACTTAGTGAGGAATAGTAAATGGGTGAGGGAGAGGGAAGAATAAACAACGACCCCAAGATTTCTGGCTTACAAGAATGGGAACCTTGTTAGTACTTACCTGTCATCTTTACTTTTCTTTCCCAGTCTATTTCCTCCTTCTCCATTTCATTTATATATATATGGTGACCTCACAGCTCAAAACTATGTTTTTCAGAATTATAACCACATGCAAGAACCAGTTTGCTGTTTTTCAGCAGTTCCAAATAACCAAGAGGGAGAGTGATTGACTCAGTTCAGGTGCCTATTCCTGTTTTAGTCAACTATGGCTGGAGACTGGGGAGTCATTTGGAATAAATCTGGTTTCTGTCATTCCACCCTAATGGATCAGCAGGAGGGCTCAGAGAAGATAATACTGTGGTACCTATACAAGCAGCCCCCAAACCATGAAGGCATAGGAAGATAGTAATCATGAAATGTAACATGATTAAATCCATTGTTTAAAAAAGATAGCTCTGGCAGCAATATGAAGAATAGATTAAAATGGAAATTAACCAGATTGAGAGAGGTAGGTTCAGTTAGGAAACCACTAAGAAAATTTTCAAGTGAAAAATAATAAGGACATGGACTGGGGCAGTAATAATAGGGATGGAAAGGCCTGGGAAGATACCACACACATTTCAGAGACTGAACGGACCAGACTTGAATATAGGCAATGAGAAAAGATGGGGGAAAAAGATTACTCAAAGATTTCTATCATGGGCAAAATAATAAATGGGATTGCTGATGACAGAAACATGGGAAACAAGAAAAGAAAACAAGGTTCAAGGGGGCAATATTGAGCCTAAGGAGTACAGTACATCTCATGACAGACCTAAAGCTCAAGGGAGAGTTGGGAAAGCAAGATCTGAGAGATACGTAGGTAATAGTTGGAACTTTAGTATTGCATTTGGTCATTCAGAAAGATCAAGTAGCATGAGAGAAGATAGTAGACCTCTTGGAAAATTCCAACAGAAAAAGAGGAACTAGAAGAAAGATAAAGAGCAGTAAGAGACACAGGAAAAGAATTGGAGATTGTTGTACCTTAAACACCAACAAGTAGTAAATGATCAACAATACTGAATTTTGCTGGGAGGAAAAGTAGGCTGAGAACTGAAAAGGAGCCCATGTGTTTGACAATCACATAGTTGCTGAACTTTCTCAGAGCAGTCTTGGTAGAGTGGTAGAGGTGGAAGCCAGATTGTGGTTGGTTGTGAAGTAACTGAGAGAAGAGAAGTGGAACTAGTGCCTATGAACTGCTCCTTCCAAAACCTGTGTATAAACTATAATATATTTTGATAAATAGTTATTTGCTCTATCACAACTGATTTTGTCACTGTATTGGATTGGGCTAAAACTAAATCACTGACAAAGCTCCAAGCAAATCCTGGACTCCAGATTCCCAAATAAATATCTACAGAATTCTGTGGCCTTTTATGAGGTACAGCCAATGATATTATATCTCACCTTTATTTTCATTGGTTTTCATAGCATTGTTTTTAATGATTTCTCCCACCATCATTCCTTTATACTCCACCTCAGTTCTCAGACATATGACCTTTTTGCCAATCTCATTAAAGCTTGTGCTCATTTTCTTAAGTTTCCTATCAATCCGGGTAATTGCTTCCTACACAAAATCCAGTCTCCTATTAACTGGCTCATTACCTTAAGTTAAAAGTTCAGAAACTTCTTCAAACTGAAATCACTATGGAGTCCTGAAAAAAAAGTACTTCTTAAGATGCTGACAAATCTGTAAGCCAAGATATTTCTGGATTGGATTTATTGTTTTACAAATCCAACTTATTCCTTAGCAAGTTCCTATTTGTGCCAGTTTTCCTCTCTCACTGTAATAGTGCAATTATTACTCTCCAAATTAAAACAGTGGTAAACCTACAGAGTAGTCGAGGCCAATATCAGCTAATGTTGTTGATCACAGCTCTATCTGTGTTGATAGAGTGAATGTTGTTCATAAAAGGAGTACCATTAAATTTTCTCTAGTTCTATCCCCAATTGAAGACAATTAGGTTAATAAACATTTCTATTCATTATTTCCATGCTACGTAGTTTTATCTTTGCATTTTATAGGCCCACCTCAAAATGCTGCACATCCTAGAAAACTTTTGCTCTTTTGAGTCAGTGAGAAAGATCAAGAGATATGAAGTTTAAAAAAAAAAAAAAAGATTTTTAAAAAATACAATAAAATAATCTAAGCTCATTATACTAACAAGTAATTTTAAATCTTCTTTGGTAGTCCAGGTCAACATTTTCTCAAATATAATTTTTATATCATCTGTATAAGTTCAAGATCTATATCTCCTCGAGTGGAAAACATCTCTAAAAAAATTAAAATGCCTAAATGTACAACTGCACTTGTTATGAAATATTTATTTAGCACATATGACATTCTGGGCACTGTAACTTGGAGATATGGGTCTTGGTTTGTGTCCTCAAGGACCTTACAGTGGATTGAGGAGACAAGATATGCTATCCATAGGAAGAATAATAATAATATAGTAGCATATTTTCAGTACTAAATGAATCGTACAGATAATAAGAAGTGTCAGATTTCAAAAGGAAAGAACTGTCATACCAATATGGAACAATTAGATAAAGTTTTATGAAGTAAGTATTCCTTGTGCTTGGAGGAAGTATAGGATGTAGATTAGCAAAAAGGCATGAGGAAGGTATTCTAGGTAGAGGAGACAGCTTAAGAAATGATCCAGAGGCAACAGACTTACTAAAGATATGTTAGACAAATATGGCTAAAGATGGCCATGAAACTTCCTCTTTCATGCTCTGGGGGAAGTTAGCCACCATGTAGAGTCTTAACTACCCTAAGTCTATCATGCTGTGAAAAAGCCAACCTACCCACGTGGAGAGGTCACACAGAAAGTGAGGCTATTGGACTTGAGCTCCATCTGAAATAGCATCAACATGTCAGCCATGCAAGTGAGGCCACCTTGGAAGGGACCCTCAAGCCATAGTTGAGCCACCCAAGCTGATGCCACTGCTGAGCCCTGACAAATTTCAGAATTTTGAGTAAATAAATGACTGATACTACGACTAGATTTTATGGTAAATTACAGTCTTTTCTCTAGATATGGATTAAAATTGTGAGTTAAGCAAAATTTACCTGTGAGGTTTCTCACGTCACTCTTACTCACTTTCCCAACTTTAAATATTCCACTTCCCATGTTTTTCCTTAAAACCATGTCACACAAAGACTGGCTATTTATTATTCTTTAAAAGGTTCAGAGTGTCCCTTCTTATTTCATTTACGTTTTAATAAAGGAAGATAGGAATATCTTCAAGATGCAAATGCTGAAAAGGATGGGAAGATGGGGTAGAGTTTGGAATGAAGTAGAAAGAAACAGAAACATGTAAGATCACCATGTAGGAGCTCAAAACATCCGCTATGTAAACTATATTTCTTCAGGTTATCTAGACAAGCTCACAATTTCTCTACTTAGAAGTACAATATCACTTATCATAGTTTTTATTTTTTCAACTGAAGAAAGTTAACAATCAACAATGGTTGTTTTATAAATCTCATATGCCAACAATCAATTTTAGGCTAAAATGTACTTGGCAGAAAATTATTTTTAAATATCTAAAAAAAAAACAAAAAAACACCTTTCCACATTCTGATGTTTTTCCTAACACACATAATGAGAGCCAGCAAGTAAAAGAAAAATACATTATACTTCTCTTTACCTAGTCTCTTGCTACTTTTCCTTCACTGGGTGATACTTCAGTATGAAATTTTCTTTAAAAAACATTTTCCTAAACTAAACTCTTTGGTAATATTTTTCAGTTCCTTTGGGTTATTTATAGACCATTATCAACTATTTGGAATTAGACAAAATTAAGAATTTAAAACTTTGCTTATCGTTTTCTATGTTAAAGTTATAGGCATTGGTAAGATACTAATATTCAAGAATTATTTGATGTCTCTTTCTCTTTTGCTAAATTTCTCAGCTAACAGATATGCTGAATCCTTGCTATTTTCACAAGAAACTGGTTGATCTCTTAGTTGATATATGTAATGAGAGATAACCAATCTGTGCTAAATTTCCACTTACGTTATTTAATAAATAGCAAATAAGTAAGGATTTCATTGGTCTGTATCCTCACACTAGTTACTATACAGTCTATGAAAATATAAACAATATCTTTTCTATTTGCCAATAAAGCCTCAATGCCTAGCAGAGTGCCTGGCATATAATAATTGCTCAGCACATTATTTAGCTTTATTGAGGTAAACTTTACATACAATAAAGTACGCATATTTCAATCATTCAGTTTGATAAATTTTGATATAAATACAGACTCAGAAAACCATCACTAAAATCAAGATAAAAAACATATCCATTGCCCTCATAAGTTTCCCTCCCATGCACTCCATCTCCGTGTAACCACTGATCTACTGTCACTATAGAAAAACTTGCATTTTCTTAAATTTTATATGAGTGAAATCATACAATATGTACCATCTTATATGTGGCTTCTTTCACTCAGCTTAATTATTTTGTGATCTGTCCATGTTATTGTGTGAATCAATAGTTCATTCCTTTTTATTGTTGACTGGTATTCTATTGTATAGCTTCACCACCATTTGTTTGGATAGTTTCCAGTTGGGGAAGTACAGATAAAGATGCTGTGAACATTTTTTTAAATAAAATTTTATTGAAGTCTATCATTCATACATGACATATATAAACAATAATTGTATAGTAAAAGTTGTGAACACAAAACAAACATGTATATTGTACACTGCATCCACCTCGGAAGCCCGCGAGGGAGGTAGACAGAAGAAAAACTTAGGCGGAGAGGGAAGTTTGCTCATACCAGCACAGCCGCAGTCTGCTTCAGACAAACAGGCAAGCAAGCATGGCCGTTATTTATTTGCAGAGTTATTCATACACTACTGTTATCACTCAAATGTTACACAGAAGGAACATAAAATGCAGCTCCTCAGAATCATTTCTGCTGTGTCCAGGAAGTATGTGTGCTGGGCCAAGGACTTTGTGAGCTAATAGCTGATCTTGCAGTTGGGCCGCTGCCTGGGCTGTTGGGCCACTGCCTGACTCTTTAACCCTTACCGTGTTTTTAACCCTCACACACTCCACCCCGAGGACAGCGGTCTTAGCAGCTGTGGGGGTACATTGCAACTAAATACCACAGCAGCAATATAGACAGCAACAACATAGAAGTATGCACCCTAAACTTATTAGGGCTCCCCTAAGAGCCCATTTCCAAGTACCTAGGGGCTCCCACCAGTCTTGTACAGGGTTTACCCACGATTTTTGGATATTTTGTAATTCATGGTTCATTTTTTGCAGGGCTTCTTGAATGGATTTTTTATTATTAGGAATATATACACAACATTCAGTATGTACTAATGCACATGTGCCCTCTTGTGCTTCAATAAGTAAATATAGGGCTATGTGGTTTTGTAACACAACACGGCGGATTTGATTAGTTTTTCTGTTAACTGGGCAATTGCATATTCTGAAGCATTCAGGGTTTGGGCAGTGTGACATGCTAAGGATTCTACATTTAATTTAACTTTGATGGCCCCTCCCCTAGGAAGGAAAATAGGTAATGGCTGAAACCACCAGGGTGTCTGTTTGGTCCTGTGCCATTTATGATATACTGTATCTCTGTTCTGGGGTTTCTGATCTAGAGTGGAAACAATGCGACCTGGAATGAAGGACCATCCCCAAGTACAATGCTCACTCCAATTGGCTTGGAGGTATGGCCACCCATGGGACCCACAGACCCACATGTACCCAACCAGCAACCTGTTGGTGGGTTTGGTTCTGATGTACGGCTGGCCATTTCACCAGTAGGAACTGCCTACCACTACTTGGGTAGAGTTGCACAAATTTGGAGGTACCTTCCCTGCTAGTTTTTTGGGATCTCCTTTTTGTCCTATATACTTTGGGGCAATGCTTTGCAATTCAACATGTTTAGCCAGCCTCATCCATTATACAGGGCATAGCCAAACCACGGAGGATGTGGATTCATGTTCCAGTGGAGAAGTTTTTCAACATGCCGCCAAATTGCTTCCCATTCTGCTGTTGTTCAGTTAGTCGTTTTCAACCAGGTCCAATTGTTCTGTGTTGCAGGAACGATACTCCAGGCTAGACCATTGGCCGAACTGGCCAGCAGTTCAGTGCACACCCAACAGCAGGACACGCTGTACACCTGAGCATAAGTACGGGCCCAAGCCAGCAAGTGAGTAAGTGTAACTAGGAGAGATAGATCATATTCATCTAACAAGACACATCCCAGCTGGTCGTCCTTAGACAGCAAAGTGTCACTTTGCAGTGTGCGCCCAGGGCGAGTATACCATACCCTTGGGTTTTCTGGCACAGCCGGTGAGACACTGTCTTCAATCTGTAATAGGATGGGGGAACTCATGATGGGCCATAATGCTAGAATGAACGTACCTTTCAGTATGGTGGCCGTGGTGGCAGGTGCCATACATCAGTAATCCAGGGGGTTACAGTTAATTGACGTTGTGCCCCGTCTCCCCAGGGCACCACCAGAGCTACCCATTGAACATGGGGAGACTTTAAAGTTCAGGGCCATGACACAGAGACGGTTTCTCCTCCGTGAATTACCAAGGGCGCTGGCAGCAGTACCAGCCCTCTTCGCACTTGCGATTTTAACAGTGGATCCTTCTTAGTGACCTGTAATTGAATGGGGGCAGCTGCATGCTACAACAAGGCTTCTATTGGCACCACTCCTTTTTGCCGGGGTTGTTTGTTTAAACGTTGTATTACTAACTAGAGGCGATTACGCCACCCTTGCAAGGTTGGGGTTCCTTTGGCTGTTGCCTGCAGGCCTGTTTTAAGAAAGCCATTATAATCATGCCAGCTGCTAAAGGATTGTAGGGCACATGATATACCCATTGTATGCCCTGTTGGAGGGCACATTGCTGCACTATTTGCCCATTGAAATGGGACTCTCTGTTACTTTTTATAGTCAATGGCCAGCCATACATGGCACACAACTGTTGTAACGTTCACACAGTCACAGCTTGGGTTGCCTGGGGGGCAGGATACACATAGAGAAGACCTGTGGGCTGTGTCAATGGCCATAAGAACATATCGGCACTGCCAACTCAAAGGTAATGGTTTGATAAAATCTATCTGCCATCTTGTGAGCGGGACACAGCCTCGCTCAATTTGACCCATAGTCCTGGGTAGTGGTTTTCGATGTAACATTGAACATTGGGGACACTCACGGCACACTGTCAAAGCAGCCTCCACATTCACAGTCAACCCCCAAAAGCGTGCAGCCTTCATCATCATGGGGACTCCAGCATGTAGGAGTTTTCAGTGCAGCTATCCGGCTGCATCCTGAGCACTATTTACCCACAGGGTAAGCTTAGTCAACTGATCTGCTTCATCATTGCCTGGATGCAAAAGGAGGTAGTGAGCAACTACATGGTACACTGTCACTTCTTTAGACAACCCCCATCCCTATAGGTTTTCCCACATGGAATGTCTCCACAGGGGCCGATGGGCTACTGACCAATCCATGTGTTTTTATTCCAGCAGCTACAGGGTAAGACATTTAAATACCACGCAACTGTTGGTACATATCACTAAAGGGCTGACTTCATGGCCCACTACGAGCCACATGGCCCTCAATTCAGCCCATTGGCTGCTTTAACCAAACCCTAATTCATACCAAATGGTATCAGTTAGAGGGCACACCACTACGGCAGTCCATTGAGCCGCCTATCCTCGGCTGGCTCCATCAGTATACCATGCCTGTTCTGGCATGGTACCTACCCTAGCTTTGTATGGGGAAACTTCCCTTGTGGGGACTTGTAAAGGGGACTCTGGGTCCAGTGTCTCAGCATACATTAAGGGACCTAAAACTTGTTGTAACTTTTTAC
Organism: Cabassous unicinctus; assembly: GCA_029593785.1. NCBI lineage: Eukaryota > Metazoa > Chordata > Mammalia > Cingulata > Chlamyphoridae > Cabassous > Cabassous unicinctus. The sequence continues at coordinate 14,969 of JAQZBX010024804.1, forward strand.
TCAGTGGACTGGAAGCAAATGTGTTTTTCTGTTCTAAATAGGACCCCCACTTGGCCAGCGTCATCGTCTGGGCCATGCCACTTCATGACCAGGCAATCTAATTCTGCATCCATCCCTTTATAGGGTACGTGATGAATATCTTTACTGGGGCTTCCCAGGTTATGGTTTCAATACTTTGTGCGGCAGCGCACATGGCTGCCAATTGCTTCCCTATGAGACTATAGTGCTTCTTCGCTTGTCTCCATAGCTGACTCCAAAATCATACTGACTGTCGCAGCCACTCAGTCCATTGCCATAAGCCCCAACCATAGCTTTCTTCTGTAATGTGCACATTTAATTCAAAGGGGCGGCTGGGGTCGGCCACTAACAAAGTTTGGGCTTGCTTAACAGTCCTTTTGGTTTGTACGAAGGCCTGCTTGGCCTTGTCAGTTCAGTCCCATTTACTTCTTTTCTTTGTTAACTTATATAAAGGCTTTAGGACCTGTGCCAATTGGAGAATAAACATCTGCCAGTAACCCAGGAGACCCAAAAAAGTCTGCAGCTGTTTCATTGCTGTGGGGCGTGGGAAAGCTTGAATTTTATTAATTACTGCTTCAGGAATTACTTTTGTCTTACCCAACCTTACAATACCTAAGAATTTGAGAGACAGCCCAAGCCCTTGCAACTTGTCCCAATTTATCACCCATCCATGACTTTTGAGATGGGTGACCAGAGTGGGAACAGCAGCCTCCAAATCTGCAAGAGAATCAGAGGTTGGCATTACATCTCAATATAATGATACACCCAAACGGTATTGGCATGTTGCCACTTTTCTAGGTCTTTAGCCACTAAACCATGACAAATGGTGGGGCTGTGAACATAGCCCATAGGTAATACAGTAAAAGTCCACTATCGGCCTTCCTATATGAAGGCAAACTAATTCTGCACTTCATCAGCAATGGTGATGGAGAAAGAGGCACTTGCCAAGTCCAAAACAAAATGATAAGTTTCCAGTGTCAAAGTCAAAGTATCCATCAGGTCAAGAATAGAAGGCACAGCTGCATGTAAAGGAGGAACCACCTTGTTCAGCTCTTGATAGTCAACAGTCATACGCCATGTCCCATCGGGCTGGCGTATGGGCCACACCGGAGCATTAAACGGGCTCCAGGCCTCACGGAGGATTTGTACTTTGACTAGTTTTTTAATAGTTGCTGATATTTTTTCATGCCGTCCTGGCAAATGGTACTGTTTTATAGTCACTGTCCTGTGGGTTTCAGGCAACACAAAAGGGGCATGTTTAGCATGTCCCCGCACCACAGGTTTCACTATCTGTACTCATAGACAGAATTCACCAATAGTGGTTTGCAGGGTCAAATTTTTCAATACATATACACCCTGTATATATAGTCTGGGACAGTAGAAATGCACATAGTGTACATTTGCGGGGGCAACCATCCAATTCCCAACATCACCTTTGTCTGGACGACCCACAAGGTGCCTTGTCCGGTATAACCATAGCTGTTCACATAGGCATAAGTGCCTGTGAATTTATCCGGTTGCCCAATGGGGTGTCCCCCTTGCCCCATGTCCTAATCATGTTTCACTTTTTGCATCACGACTGGACAAGCTTGTCGGATGGGTTTCACTTCTTCATCCTCATCCAAACTACTACCAACCGACATGGCTTGGCACTCCAGCCACACATGCGACTGCTGCAGTTGCTCACGTAACTGGTGAATTTCCCTCTCCTGTTTCAACATTTCTTGTGTGGTATCTCATAACAAAGACAGGAACGCCCATCCCACCCACACAGTAGCAGCATGGGGCTTCATTTCCCCTATTGCTGACTCGGCCTGCTGCAGGACACCTAGCAGCTCTGCAGGGTTATTGTCTCAGTGGACACATACATCACCGAGATAAACACTCGGCTACACCAGCCCACACACATGGTGGGGACCACCCAGGGTCCATACCCCCTACCTCCTCAGCCAGGGAAGTAGTGGGAGAACACATCAAATCTTGCTGACTATGCCATTTGTGCACTGCATCCACCATGGGAGCCTGCGAGGGAGGTAGGTGGAAGAAAAACTTAGGCAGAGAGGGAAGTTTGCTCATACCAGCACAGCCACAGTCTGCTTCAGACAAACAGGCAAGCAAGCATGGCCATTCTTTATGTGCAGGGTTATTCATACACTACTGTTATCACTCAAATATTACACAGAAGGAACATAAAAGGCAACTCCTCAGAATCATTTCTGCTGTGTCCAGGAAGTATGTGTGCTGGGCCAAGGACTTTGTGAGCTAATAGCTGATCTTGCAGTTGGGCCACTGCCCGAGTCTTTAACCTTTACAGTGTTTTTAGCCCTCACATATATATCATTATACAGGCCTCCCATACAACAACCCAACAGCAACACCTTGCATTGTTGTGAAACACTTGTTATAAACTATGAAAGGTTATTGTCAAAATATTACTACTAACAATAACCCATATCTCACATTTGGTGTATTTTCCTCCAACCCACTTACAATGGTTAAGCTAATGTGTCAACTAGACTAGGTAATGGTGCCCAGTTGTTTGGTCAAGCAAGCACTGGATTGATTGTAATAAAAGGGCATTTCATGGACTTTAATCATCAGTGAATTGATTGCATATATGGCTGATGAGATCTATAATCAACTGAGGACATTGCCATCAGCGATGGGTGATGTCTTATCCAATCAGTTGAAGGATTTAAAAGCAGAAGTGGTTCAGCATTCAAGGAGAAAATTCCAATCTCTACTTCAGACAGCTAGTGTCTCCTGGGGAACTCATTGAGGACCTTCATCAGAGTCCGTAACTTGCAGCCTGCCCTTTGGAATTTGGACTTGTGCATCCCTGTGGCCATGCAAGACAATTTTATAAAATCTCATACTTTTTACAGATATCACCAGTTGGTTCTGTTTCCCTAGAGAACCCTGACTAATACAGCTTGGTACCAGAAGTGGATCCTGAGAAACAGAATCTTAAAATTAGGATTTCTGAATTGGTTCTTGAATTTTTTGCAATTGGGTCTCTACTCTGATTAAATTCAAGAGCACTAATGACTCTGCTTCCAATAATCAAGAGGCCAGTGACAGTCCATGGTATGAGTTGGCAATAGAGATACACAAAATACCACCACTAGATACTACAACTTCCATGTTTATAAGATGCAAGTATCTGGGTGAGAGTATTTTTAATACCTTAACAGAATTTTGTGGATTTAAAAGTTACAGTGATGTTGTCTGGTTTTTCCTGAATACATTGGATACAGTTACAAGAGAAAGGGATGAGCTGAAGGCTTCAAATTTGCAACTCAAGCACAGCATGAATGATACAAAAGTTTCTATGTGTGCTTTGAAAGAAAATCTTGTTTCATGCAGCTGCAGATTTGAGATCTCTGAAAACCTGACTCTGAGTCTCATTGTACAAGTAGCAGAGTTACAACAGAAACTAAAATCTCAACTTTGCAAGGTGTCTGCTGTTAAAGTGAAGGCACTGATTGGAAAGGAGTGGAATCTTGAGGATTGGAATAGAGACATATGAGTTGATGATGATGGCAGTGGGGACATTGAAACCCTAAATTCTGCTAATACTTTGCCAGATAAACCTATAATGGTCTGCCCTGAGGAGACAGACACCTGACCTCCTCCCCACTTTGAGGAAAACACCCAAGCTTTAGCATGCACCATCCAACCCCTAGCCTGCCCCAAGGAGTCTGCCATCCAACCCCCCACCTGAAGAGATAAATCCTGTCTCACCAGATGAAACTGCAATGGAATGCTCTGAGGTAGTTGGCTTGCAAGACACTTCTAATGCTTCTCCTTACCCACCACACCATCCCTTTTTTTTTCTTTCAGACTTATAACTAGACTAAAGTCATAACAAACCCCCAAAGGTGAAGTACAAAGTGTAACCCATGAGGAAGTACATTATACTCCAAAAGAACTGCATGAGTTTTCCAATTTATATAGACAAAAATCAGGGGAATATGTGTGGGAATGGATATTAATGGTATAAGATAATGGTGGAAGGAATATACAGTTGGATCAGGCTTAATTTATTGATATGGGCCCACTAAGCAGAGATTCTAGATCCAATGTTGTACTCAAGTGGTTAGAAAGGGCTCTAACAGTTTGTTTGGGTGGCTGGCTGAAACAAGGACCAAAAGATGGCTGACACTGCCTGAAGTTGATATACCAGAATTGCCCTAGTACATGTAGATGAGGGGATCCAAAGGCTTACAGAGATTGGAATGTTAGAAGACTTGCCCATCCATCCCAGAAATGTCCAGAGGACACACATTTCACCAAGACTGTGAGGAATAAATTTGTGAGATTAACTCCATCTTCCCTGTGGTTGCTCTTCTCTGTAGGTCAGATATTACTATTGGAACTGCTGTCATGGAACTAGGATCCTTAAACACTGGGGGAATGATCAGATCCCAAGCCAGCAGAAGTGAAGTGGCAGAACTTAATTACCAAAGATAAGGTAGGCAGGGATACCACAATGAAAAGAAGACTCAAAGCAGCAATCAAAATAATTTGAGTCACATAGACCTTCTGTATGCACAGATTATGGGATACCTAGAATTAAAATAGATGGGCAGTCTACTAAATTCCTACTTGATTATATAAGCATAAGAGTTCTAGATTGAGTGAACAAAAGCCTAACTTGAATTACAGAAACAGAGAGTCACAGCCCCTTAATCAATTCCCAGATTTGAGACAGTTAACAGACTCAGAGCCCCTTAAATTAGGGAAAGGCCAGGTTCCTTTGGGAAGGACCTGTTATACTGGCAAAAATTTATGCTGTTAATCTTCTTCCCAGCCATCCCCAAAGAGACCTACAGCCTTTTACTAGGGTAACTGCACTGAGGAAAAGGAATTGATCAGATATTTGGGGTATTATTATACACTGACTCAGAAGTGACATTAATTCCAGGAGACCCAGAACACCACTGTGGTCCACCAGTCAGAGTAGGTACCCAGACCCATTCTGAGGTTATTTTCCAGTTCCAGAATGCATAATTGAAATAGACATACTCAGCAGAGTATGTGGCAGAGTATGTGGCAGAATCCCCACATTGGCTCCCTGGCTTGTGGAGTGAGGGCTGTTAATGTAGGAAAGGCCAAATGGAAGCCACTAGAAATGCCCCTACTTAGCAAACTAGTAAAGAAAAGCAATACCTTATTCCTAAAGGGACTGCAAAGATCAGTTCCACTATCAAGGACTTGAAGGATGCAGGGGTGGTAATTCCCATCACATCCCCATCCAATGCTCTTATTTGACCTATGCAGAAAACAGATGGATCTTGAAGGGTGACAGTGGATTATTTTAAACCTAACCAGGTGGTGACTCCAATTGCAGCTGCTGTCCCAGATGTGGTATCATTGCTTGAACAAATCAACACATCCCCTGGTACCTGGTAGGCAACTATTGATCTACTAAATGGTTTTTTTCTCAATTGTCCTTAGTAAGGACCACCAGAAACAGTTTGCTTTCAGCTGACAAAACCAGCTATATACCTTCACTGTCCTTTCTCAGGGATATATGAACTCTCCAGCCCTATGTCACAATATTGTCTGCAGAGACCTTGATCATCCTTCCCTCTCACAAGATATCATATACTGGTGCATTATATTGATGATATCATGCTGATTGGACCTAGGGAGCAAGAAGTAGCAACTACTCTAACTTATTGGTAAGGCATTTGCATGAGAAAAGATAAGAAATAAATCCAACAAAAATACAGGAAGCTTCCACCTCAGTGAAATATCTAGGTGACCAATGGTATAGTGCCTGCCAAGGTATTCCTTCTAAAGTGAAGGATAAGCTGTTGCAACTGGCCCCTCCTACAACCAAAAAAAGAGGCACAATTCTTATTTGGCCTCTTTGGATTTTGGAGATAACATATCCCTCATTTGTGTGTTACTCTGTGTGGGTGTGCTACTCTGGCCTATTTATTGAGTGTTAAGAAAAGCTGCTAGTTTTAAGTGAAGACTGGAACAAGAGGATGATCTAAGACAGGTGCAGGCTTCTGTGCAAGCTGCACTGCCATTTGGACTATATAACCCAGCAGATCCAATGATGCTGGAAGTATCAGTGACAAATAGAGATGCTGTCTGGAGACTTTGGCAGATGCCTATAGGAGAATCACAACACAGACCCTTAGCATTTTAGAGCAAAACACTGCCATCCTCTGCAGATAACTACTCCCCTTTTGATAAACAGCTTTTGGTATGCTACTGAGCCTTAGTAGAGACTGAACACTTAATTATGGGCCACAAAGTTAGCATGAGATCTGAGTTACCTGATATGAGATGGGTATTGTCTGACCCACCAAACCATAAAGTTGGAAGTGCACAGCAGCACTCCATCACAAAGTAGAAGTGGTATATATGAGATAAGTGGGTCCTGAAGGCACAAGTAATTTACATTAAGAAGTGGCCATGGCCACCACTCTTGCTACATTATCTTCTCTTTCCCAGAGCACAGCTATGGCCTCTTGTACAGTTCTTTACAATCAGTTGACTGAGGAAAAGAAAACCCGGGCCTGGTTTACAGATGGTTCTGCACAGTATGCAGGTACCTCCCAAAAGGGGACAGCAGCATCCCTACAGCCCCTTTCTGGGATGGCCCTGAAGGACAGTGGTAAGGGGAAATCCTCCCAGTGGGCAGAACTTTGAGCAGCGCACCAGGTTGTTCATTTTGCTTGGAAGGAGAAATGACCAGAAGTGTGATTGTACATTGATTCATGGGCTGTTGCTGATGGTTTAGCTGGAGAGTCAGGAGGTTAGAAGGAACATGTTTGGAAAATTGGTGATAAAGAGGTCTGGGGAAGAGGTATGTATATAGACCTTTCTGAGTGGGCAAAAAAACATGAAAATATTTGTGTCCCACGTGAATGTTCATCAGAAGGTGACTTAAACAGAGGAAGATTTTCATAATCAAGTGGATAATATGACCCGTTCTGTGGCTAGCAGTCAGCCTCTATCCCTAGCCACTCCAGTCATTGCCCAAAGAGCTCATGAACAAAGTGGTCATGATGGTAGGGATGGAGGTTATTCATGGGCTCAACAACATGGACTTCCCCTCACCAAGGCTGACCTGGCTACAGCCACTGCTGAGTGCTCAATCTGCTATCAGCAGAGACCCACACTCAGCCTCCGATATGGCACCATTCCCTGAGGTGATCAGCCTGCTACCTGGTAGCAGGATGATTACATTGACCACTTCCACCATGGAAGGGGCAGTGAATCATTCTTACTGGAATAGACACATACTCTAGATATGGGTTTGCCTTCCCTTCATGCAATGCTTCTTCTAAAACTACCATCGGTGGACTTACCAAATGTATTATCCACTGCCATGGTATTCCACACAGTATTGCTTCTGATCAAAGAACCCACTTCAAAGCAAATGATGTGTGGGAATGGGCACATGTTCATGAAATTCACTGGTCTTACCATGTTCCCCATCATCCTGAAGCAGCTGGATTGACAGAATGTTGGAATGGTCTTTTGAAGACTCAATTATGGAGCCATCTAGGTGGCAATATCTTGCAGGGCTGGGGCAATGTTCTCCAGGAGGCTGTGTATGCTCTAAATCAGCATCCACTCTATGCTGCTCTTCCTTCCATAGCCAGGATTCACAGGTCCAGGAATTAAGGGGTGGAAATGGGAGTGGCATCACTCACTATTACTCCTAGTAATCCACTAGGAAAATTTTTGCTTCCTGTCCCTGCAACCTTATGTTCTGCTGGTTTACAGGCCTTAGCTCCAAAAGGGGGAGTGCTGCCACCAGGAAACACAACAATGATTATATTGAACTGGAAGTGAAGACTGCCACCTGGCCACTTTGGGATCCTCATGACTCTGAATCAACAGGCAAAGAAGTGAATTACTGGACTGGCTGAGGCAATTGATCCTGACTATCAGGAGGACATAGGACTACAACTACACAACGGAGGTAAAGAAAAATTTGTCTGGAATACAGGAGCTCCCTTAGGGCGTCTCTTAGTACTACTATGCCCTGTGATTAAAAACAATGGAAAACTACAACAACCCAATCTAGGCATTACTAACAATGGCCCAGCATCTTCAGGAATGAAGGTTTGGGTCACCCCACCAAACAAAGAACCACAGCCAGCTGAGGTGCTTGTAGAGGGTAAAGGGAATGTGGAATGGATAGTGGAAGAAGGTAGTAATAAATATGAACTTCGACCAGGTGACCCGTTACAGAAATGAAGACAGTAATGGTCATGAATATTTCTTCCTTGTTTTCTTATTAGTATGTTTGTATATGTACATAAAAATGAATATCTTTGTTTTCTTCCCTATCCTTTCTCCTTATCGTGTGACATAAGTTGTATTAGTTTCATGTGATAGTATTTAAAGATTTCAGGTTTAAGAGTGAATATTACCCAAGGACTTTTACCCTATTCTGGGGGGATTTAGTGCATTTCTGGCTGTACGCAGGGCAGTTGAGTATTGTTAGGTGAAAAAAAAAAAAATATATATATATATGTCTGTTATTGTTTTTTTAAGAGATTAATAATGGTTTAAGGTGGTGTGTGTGGCTGCCAAGTTGACAAGAGGTAGACTGTGCTGGTTAGGCTAATGTATCAGCTTGGCCAGGTAATGGTGCCCAGTTGTTTGGTCAAGCAAGTACTGGGTTAATTTTAATACACAGGTGTTTCATGGATTTTAATCATTAGTGAGTTGGCAAATATGGATGATGACATCTACAATCAACTGAGGAGATTGCCATCAGCAGTGAGTGATGTTTCATCCAATCAGTTGAAGGCCTTAAAAAGAGAAGTGATTTCAGCATTCAAGGAGAGAATTACAATCTACTTTAGACAGCAGGTGTCTCCTGGGGAATTCATCAAGGACCTTCATTGGAGTCCTGACATGCAGCCTACCCAAAGGAATTTGGCCTTGTGCATCACCATGGTAATGTGAGACAATTTTATGAAACCTTATACTATTTACAGATATCTCCTGGTTTCCTTGAGAACCCTGACTAATACACCACCTGATTATTAACATCCTGTATTAGCATTATATATTTTTTATAGTTCATGAGAGAACATTTTCATATTTGTTATGTTAACCACCACCCATCTTCTACCACTGGATTCCCTTTGTTATACAGCCCCATGCTTTATATAATCCATTCAAAGGATTACACTCAGTGGCTATCATTTCATCACACAGTTGTGCTGTCATCACCACAGTCAATTTTAGAACATTTTAATTAGTCTAAAAGGAAAAATCTGACATTTGCACACCCTTATACCCACCTATTATTGTCCCTTACAATTGATATAATATTGTCTTTGTCCTTGCTGGAAAAATATTACAATATTACCATTAACTATTGTCCATGTAATCTCAGCTGTAATTTTCCAGTATATTACCACAGTCTTAACACTTTGTAAAAGAAGAACATTCTTACATTTATATTATTAATCACAATCTTCACCCACCACTGAAATCACTATGTTATACAGTCCCCAAGTTATTCTCTAGCTTCCCTCAAATTTACATTTACATCTACAGACTACTGATTGTTCAGCAACAATCAGATTTACAAATCAGCAGTGTTAGTTGTACTCACTATAATGTGCTACCATCAACTCTATTCATTTCCCCATTTTTATTCTTTTTTTTTTAAGGTACCGGGGCCAGGGATTGAAGCCGGAACCTTGTATGTGGGAAGCCGGCACTCAACCACTGAGCTACTCAGGCTCCCTGCTTCCACACTTTTATAACAAAACCTTTTTTAAAATTCTATATGCATTAAGCATCATCTCCCATTCTCAACCCACATTCTATCTCCAAATATCCTACACTCTAGAGTTTACCTATGTGGGTTTACTTATTGTATTTAGTTCATATTAGTTTGACCATACAATATTTATTCTTTTGTGTCTGGCTTATTTCACTCAACATAATATCATCAAGATTCATATGCATCCCAATTTCATTTCTTCTTACATCTAATAGTATTCCATTGTATGTATATACCACATTTTGTTTATTCATTCATCTGTTGAGGGACACTTGGGCTGGGTCCATATTTTAGTGATTGTAAATAATGCGCTATGAATATTGGCATGCAAATTTCAGTTCACATCCTTGCTTTCAGGCTTTCTGAAAATATTCCCAGTAATGGTGTTGCTGGATCATACAGCAGTGCTATATTCAGTTTCTTGAGATACTTCCAAACTGTCTTCCACAGACGCTGCATGCTGCACCATTCTCCTTTCCCACCAACAGTGAAAGAGTGTTCCTATTTTTCCACATCCTCTCCAACACTTGTAGTTCTATTTTGTTAAAATAATGACCATTTTATAATGTGTGAAATGGTATTCCTTTGTAGTTTTGATCTGCATTTCCCTAATAGCTAGAAATGTTGAACATTTTTTCATGCGCTTTAAGACCAATTTTATTTCCTCTTTGGAAAAGTGCCTATTCAAGTATTTTGCCCAATTTTTAATTGGGTAGCTTGTCTTTTTATCATTGAGTTGTATGATTTCTTAATATAACATGATGTCAAACCCTTATCAGATACGTGGTTTCCAAATATTTTTTCCCATTGAGTAGGCTGCCTTTTTACTTTCTTGACAAAGTGTTTTGAAGGAAAAACGTGTTTAATTTTGAGGAGGTCCCATTTATCTATTTTTTTCTTTCATTGCTTGTGCTTTGGGTGTAAGGTTTAAGAAACTACCACCAGCCACAAGATCTTGAAGATGTTTCCATACATCTTCTTCTAGGAGTTTTATGGTTTTCACTTTTATATTTAGGTCCTTGATCCCTTTTGAGTTAATTTTTCTATAATGCATAAGATAGGGGTCCTCTTTCTTTCTTTTGGATATGGATATCCAGTGTTCCCCAGGACCATTTGCTGAATAGACTGTTCTGGCCCAGCTGGGTGTGTTATACAGCCTTGTCAAACATCACTTGACCATAGATGTGAGGGTCTATTTCTGACTTCTCCATTAGGATCCTTTGGTCAATATGTCTATCGTTATGCCAGTACCATGCTGTTTTTACCACTGTAGCTAAGTAATATGCTATAAAGTCAGGAAGTGGGAGTCCTCCAACCTTGCTCTTCTTTTTAAAGGCATTTTTGGCTATACAAGTCCCCTTAACCTTAAAAAAAATAATTGGCTTTTCCATTTCTGAAAAAAAAAAAAAAGGCTGTTGGGATTTTGATTGGGATTGTGTTTAATCTGTAAATCAGTTTGATCAGTTTGGGTAGGATTGACATCTTAGCAATATTTGGTCTTCAAATCCGTGAACACAGAATGTCTTTCCATTTATTTAAGTCTTCTTTGGTTTATTTTTTGGTTTCTGAATACAGGCCCTTTACATCCTTGGTTAAGTTTATTCTCAAATATTTGAATCTTTTAGCTGCTATTATAAATGGATTTTGTAGATATAGGATCATATCAATTACTCTAGCTAGAACTTATAGAAGAATATTGAATAACAGTGGTTACAGTGGGCATCCTTGTCTTGTTCCCAATCTCAGCAAGAAGGCTGTCACTCTTTCATCATTGAGAACAATGCTAGCTGCAGGTTTTTCATATATGCAATTTACCATTTTGAGTAAACTTCATTCTATTCCTCTCTGTTTGAGTGTTCCTATCAAGGATGCTGTATGTTGTCAAATACCTTTTCTGCATCAATTGAGAGGATCATGTGATTTTTTTCAATTGATTAATGTGGTTTATTACACTCATTGATTTTCTTATGTTGAACCACCCTTGTATGCCTGGTATACAATCCACTTCATCATAATGTATAATTCCTTTAATGTGCCTTTGAATTGGGTTTACAAGTATTTTGATGAGGATTTTTGCATCTATATTCATTAGAGAAATTTGTCTGTAATTTTCTTTTTTCATAGTATCTTTATCTGGTTTTGGTATTAGGGTGATGTTGGCTACATAGAATGAGTCTGGTAGTGTGCCTTCCTGTTCTTTTTTTGGAAAAGCTTGAGCAAGTTGGTATGAGAGCATATTTGAATGATTGGTAGAATTCACCTGTGAAGCCATCTGGTCATGGACTTTCCATTTTGGGGAGGTTTTTAAAACTGTTTCAATTTCCTTACTTGTGAATAGTTTGTTAAGGTCTTCTATTTCTTCTAGGGGAGCATAAGTTGTTTGTGTGTTTTTAGGAATTTGTTAAATTCATCTGCATTTGTAGTATGTTGATGGATAGTTGTTCACAGAACCTTCTTATATGCTCTTATTTCTGTGGGGTCAGTGGCAATGACCCCCTCTCATTTCTAATTTTATTTATTTGCAACTTCTCTCCTTTTTTCATTGTCACTTTAGCGTAGGGTTGGTAAATTTTGTTGATCTTCTCAAAGAAATAACTTTTGGGTTGTTTTTTTTTCTATTGTTTTTTTTTCTTAATTTCATTTATTTCCCTGATTTTTATTACTTCTTTCTGTCTGCTTCAAGCGGGATTAGTTTGCTGTTCTTTTTCTAGTTCCTCCAGGTATGTAATTAGGTCTTCAACTTTAGCTCTTTCTTAATGTAAGCATTGAGCACTATAAATTTCCCTCTCAGTACTGTCTTTGCTATATCCCATAGTTTTTGATATGTTGTGTTCTCATTTTCATTCATCTCAAGATATTTACTTATTTCTCTTGCAATATCTTCTTTGACCCACTGATTATTTAATAGTGTGTTGTTTAATCTCCATATATTTGTAAATTTTCCCTTTTTTCCATCTATTATTGATTGCAAGCTTCATTCCACTATGATCAGAAAAAGTGTTTTGTGTCATTTCAGCCTTTTAAAATTTATTAAGACCTGTCTTGAGACCCAACATATGATCTTAGAGAAAGATCCATGAGCACATTAGAGGAATGTACATCCTGTTGTTTTGGGGTGTAATGTTCTATAAACATCTGTTAGGTCTAGTTCATATATCATATCATTCAAGCTCTCTGTCTCCTTATTTATACTTTATCTAGATGTTCTATCCAGTACCGACAGTGGTGTTTTGAAGTCTGTAACTATTATTGTAGAGACATCTATTTCTCCCTTCAGTTTTGCCTGTGTGTGCCTCATGTATCTTGGGGCATTCAGGTGCATAAATATTTAGTATAGTTATTTCTTCTTGGTGAATTGCCTCTTTTATTAATATATAATGACCTTCTTCCTCCCTTATAGCAGTTTTCTTTTAAAATCTTTTTTTTTTCTTCTGATATTGTTGTTGCTACTCCAGCTCTTTTTTGTGTGTTATTATTTGCATGGAATATCTTTTCCAACCTCTCATTTTTAACCTGATTGTGTCCTTATATCTGAGGCGACTGTCTGTCTTTTTACCCTTTACATTACACTTGCTAATATCTTCATTTGTGCACTCTTCTCCAAGTCTCTCATCCTTGTCTTTTCCTTTCAGGCTGTAGTATTCCCTTTAGTAACTCCTGTAAATCTGGTCTTATGGTAACATACTCTATCAGTTTTCCTTTGTCTATGGAGACTTTGAACTCACTCTCATGTTTGAAAGACAGTTTTGCTGGATACAGAATTCTTGGCTGGCTGTTCTGCTCTTTCAGTACTTTAAATACATCATACCACTTTCTTCTCACCTCCATGGTTTCTGATGAGAGATCGGCACTTAGTCTTTTTGAGGTTCCCTTGTATGTGATGCTTTGCTTTTGTCTTCCTGCTTTCAGAATCCTCTCTTTATCTCTGTTCTTTGTCATTCTGAATAGTAAATGTCTCGGAGTAGGTCTATTCAGATTTATTCTGTTTGGTACGTGTTGTCCTTCTTGAATACTGATATTTATGTCTTTGATAACATAAAGTATTGTAAGTTTTCAGTCATTATTTCCTCATATATTATTTCTGTCCCTTTTCCATTCTCTTCTCCTTCTGGGACTCTGATCACATGTATGTTTGTTTGTTTCATTTTGTCATTCAATTCCTTGATAGCCTGCTCCATTCTTTCCAATCTTTGCTCTTTCTGTTCTCTCTTTTCTAGTTCAGATGCTCAGTCCTCCAACTCACTAGTTCTGTCTTCCATCAATCAAATCTGCTGTTATATGTCCCTAATGTATTGTTTCAATTCCCTCCCTCCAGATGGTTCTCTCGTCTGTCTGCTCATTGTCTGCTAGTCTTCTTAAGGAGGTACTGGGAACCAGGACTTCCCATGTGGGAGGCGAGTATCCAACTGCCTGGGCCACTTTTGCTCCCTGCTGGTTGTGTTGTCTGTTGGTTGTATCATCCACAGGTTGTAGCATCTGCTGGCTGCAGTGTCTGTTCATTGTGGTGGTTGCAGCATCTGCTGGTTGTGGCATTTGCTATGCGGCATCTGCTGATTGTGGCATGTGCTCGTTGTGGCATCTGTTCATTGCAGTGTCTGCTCATCTTCTTTAGGAGGCACCAGGAACCGAACCTGGGACCTCCCATATGAGAGGCAGGCACCCAAATGCTTGAGTCACATCCACTACCTCTAATGTATTTTAATCAATCCATTGTGTCTTCATTCCTATAAGCTCTGTTACTTTTCTTTGCAGGATTTCAAATTGTTCTTTATGCTCACCCAGTGTCTTCTTAATATCCTTTAACTCTTTAGTCACATTTTCCTTCAACTCCTTGAACCGATTTAGGAGATTTGTGTGGTTTTCAATGATCTTAAATCCTGAGTCTTGTCAGGATTTTTTATTTGTTCCTTTACCTTGGCCATATATTCCTGTTTTTTAGTATAGCTTGAATTTTTTTGCTGGTATCTAGGCATCTGAATATGTTGGTGAATTTATTTTGATGGTCAATTTCTCTCTCTTGCCTAGTGTTTTTTTTCCTCACAGTTCTTCTTTGATTTTTGGTTCAACTATTTTAAGTCTTTAAAATTGCCCAGCTTAAGTTACCAAAATTGGGTCAGGGACTAACTAAAGGGGCACAGATTTTCTCCCAGGGATGGAACTAAAGAGA
>JAQZBX010024805.1:0-29942 GCA_029593785.1 Cabassous unicinctus
AAAAAAAAAAAAAAAAGACCTAAACAAACAGAAAGACATTCCGTGTTCCTAGATTAGAAGACTAAATACCATGAAGATGTCAATACTACCCAAACTGATTTATAGATTCAATGCAATACCAATCAAAATTCCAACAGCCTACTTTACAGAAATAGAAAAGGCAATACCAAATTCATTTGGAAGGGAAAGTGCACCCGAATAGCCAAAAGCATTCTAAAAAAGAAGAGCAACATGGGAAGAATTTCACTGCCTAAACTTAAAACATATTACAAAGCTACAGTGGTCAAAAGAGCATGTACTGGCATAAAGATAGACTCATTGATCAGTGGAATAGAATTGAGTATCCAGAAATAAACCCTCATCTCTACAGACAACTGGTTTTTGACAAACCTACCAAGTCCATGTTGACAGGACAAAACAGTCTCTTCTATAATGGTGCTGGGAGAACTGGATATCCATAACCAAAAGAATAAAAGAGGACCCCTATCTCATACCCTATACAAGAATTAACTCAAAATGGATCAAAGACCTAAATATAAAAGCTAGGATTGTAAAACTATTAGAAGAAAATGTAGGGAAACATCTTCAAAATCTTATGGTAGGTGGTGGTTTTTTTTAACCTTACCCCCAAAGCATGAGCAACAAAAGAAAAAATAGGTAAATGTGACCTTCTCAAAATTAAACACTTTTTCACCTCAAAGGACTTTGTCAAAAGGATGAAAAGGCAGCCGACTCAGTGTGAGAAAATATTTGGAAATCTGAATATCTGAAAAGGGTATAATATCCATAATATATAAAGAGATACTACAACGCAACAAAAAGACAAACAACCCAATTAAAAAATGGACAAAAGACTTGAATAGACATTTGTTCAAATTAGAAATACAAATGGTGAAAAAAACACATGAAAAAAATGTTCAATATCACTAGTGATTAGGGAAATGCAAATCAAAGCTATATAGAGATATCATTTCACACCTATTAGACTGGCCACTATTAAAAAGACAGAAAACTACAAGTGTTGGAGAGGATGTGGAGAGATAGGAACACTTATTCACTGTTGGACAGTTCCTAAATAGTTGAATATATATTTGCCACGTGACCCGGAAATACCACTACAGGGTTTATACCCAGAAGAACTGAGAGCAGTGACACGAACAAACATCTGCACACTGATGTTCATAGCGGCATTATTCACAATTGCCAAAAGTTGGAAACGACCCAGGTATCCATCAACTGAAGAATGGATAAACAAACTGTGGTGTATTCACATGATGGAATATTATGCAGCTGTAAGAAGAAATGAAGTAGTAAAGCATATGACAACATGGATGAATCTGGAGGATATTATGTTGAGTGAAGCAAGCCAGATATAAAAGGACAAATACTGTATGATTGCTCTACTATGAACTAAATATATTGTGTAATCTCATGGAGTTAATAACTTGAATATGGGTCCCCAGAAGATAGAATGAGTTTAGAGAATAGAAAGATGAGGGTTAACTTGTACAGAATTGGTAAAAAGGATGTGTGTGAATCTTTGGAAATGAATAGAAAAGGTGAAAGTCCAACATAATGTTTGTAACTAGCAGTACTATTATGTGGGTATGAAAGTGGTTTAAAGGGAAAGTGGTTTAAAGATCACATATATTACTAAAAGGAAAGCTTAAAAATGTAAAATGGGACTGTATAGCATAGTAAAACTACATGTGAAATAAAAAATCATAGATACTACATATTGTTTGATTCCATCTATACAAAAAGTAAATACAAATAAATTATAGAGATGGAAATAGATTAACAGTTATATATGGTAGGAGAAGGATAGAAAGATTGAGAGGTGATTACTAAGGGATAGGGTTTTGTTTTTTCCTTTTTGCTTGTTTTTTTCTTTTTTGTGGAGTAATAAAAATGTTCTAATATTGATTTAAGTGATTATACCAAATGCCATTGATTGCATACTTTAGATGGATTGTATAGTTTACGAATGTTTCAATAGGATTGATTAAAAAAACATCATAGTGTCTGATACCAGAAGTTCTAGGTTCTAATTACCTTGTCCATAGGCAAACCTTATTCCATCCTAGCCTTAGTTTCTTTAATCTTAAAGTGGGGATTATAATTCTACCTCACAGGCTTATTAAGATATATAGACAAAAGTGCTTTGTGAATGAGACAACACCAAATTTTCATTATCACCCATAAAGTGGCCAATCAGCTTCCAAGAATAGAAAGCCATTTGTATTTGCTTTCTTTTATTACCCAGTATTTGACAAATTAAAATAAACACACACTTACCCTATGTACCATCATTTCATCCAGAAAGTCATTAATAGTATCATTTACCAGGTAGTTAATTACATTAACTTACTACTGCAGTCTTAAGTAATGCAAGAAGTACAGCATTATTGATTTGTGTTTTTTAAAATTTGACATAATAGTATTAACATACTGCTATATTTTAAAACTGTCTGGTCATAAGGAAAAATGATTATACCAATCAGAAGACTTATTTGCATTTTTATGTTTTCTCTAAGGACTTGATTTAGAGAATAAATAGTACATTAGTCCCCTGAGTGTCAAAAGGGAAAAAACCAACACTTAAGAGTTACAAAACAAAAAGCCTGTTACCTAGAGTAACACAAGATCCTGTCTCCTGCTAATCCGTAAAATGATAGGATAAAACTCTCAAGATAATACCACTAATTTTCAAACTTGTTGCCCAGACAGCACCAAGAGTTATCTCACTACATTCAGTTAAAGGCACCTTCCTATAATACAATGAACCAAATTGTAAACAAAGGCTCTTAAAAGCAACCATGTTTTGCAATCACCATGTGGCTAATAGTTTTATTTGAAAGAAGAAAATCTGACAATAGTTTTAAACACTCAGCTCTAACAATATTATAATCCTTTCCATGGAACTTTCCACATAAGAGCAATGGGGAACACTGAAAAGATCTGCATATCACCTTCATGAGAGGTGATCTCCAAGGCATTCATTCCCCATGGTCTTAACCACCATATGCTCCTCTAGGAAGAGATGCTGAAATGCTGCATTCTTCAGGTTGCAAAAGTCCTACACACTATTGTTTAGTAAAAATAATAGGTATTTATAGATCACTTTTCACATCCAACACAAACACAACACTAAACATTTAACCATTTCATCCCTACTCCATCTCTTTGAACATTTTATTTTTTTTTTTAAAGAAAACTAGTTAAAAACATACAAATGTAACACATGCTGAATGATTAAAACTTTCTTTTTTTTATTTTCAGTATTCAGGAAGGTGAAAATAAAAGACACCTTTCTCATTCCCATTATCCTCCTCCCAGGGGTGATTATTGTTAATAGTTTCTTATGTGTATTTCCAGAAATTTTTCTTGCATATGCAAATAGTATATTGTAGCTACCCTAGAAACACACATACACACAACCATAGAATTATATTATACATAGTATTCTGATTCTTGCTTTTTTCCCCCCACTTTATCATTATATCTTGGAGATTTTTCCATATTTATAGATTTACCTCATTCTTCTAAAGGACTGCATAGTATTCCATTATATGTTCATGTATAATTTATTTATACAGTCTTCTATTGACAGACATTTGTTTCCAGTCATTACTATTATATACTATTATATCACTATAATGCTTTTATACAATCTTGTCCATACATGTGAATATATTTGTTGGATGGATACCTAGAAGTAGAACTGGCAGTTAAAATATTTTATACATTTTAGGATTTGGTAGATATAACCAAATGGCCTTCTTAAAGGGTTTAGTTTTTTATTTTCCCACGGAATCTTAGCACCTCCTCTTCCTCTGTGATACATTAAATTAACTCAGGGCCCAAGATCCTCTTTGTTCCATAATTAATTTTTAATTTCGGTAAAATATACATAACATAAAAATCATTTTAACCATTATAAGTGGACAATTCTTTGACATTAAGTGCATTGACAATACCGTGTAACTTTTACCACTACCTATTTCCAGACTATTTTCATCATCCCAAACCAAAACTCATACACATTTAGCAATTACTCCCCATTCGCCCCTCTTCCCACCCTCAGTAACCACTATTCTGCTTTCTGCCTCTATGAATTTCAGTGTACCATTTTAATTTCTTCTTCTTTCCTTTCTCTATACTTTTTAGTTATTTTCTTAGTGTTTACCTTTGTAATTACAATGAACATCTTAAACTAATAATAACCTAGTTCAACTAGTACCAACCTAATTTCAGTAGTATACAAACTGTTCTTATATATTTCCATCCTTTCACCTTTATCTTGTTAATATCTCAGATTACATCTTTATACATTGTATGTTCATTAACAAAGATTTCAAATGTTATTTTACAAGGAATATGACATGTGCAATCTGGGAAAAGGGTATGTTGGAGTTCTCTGTATGGGGTTTGTATTGTTTTTCCAAATGTCCTTTAAGTTTGAAATAGTTTCAAAATTAAAAGTTAAAGAGATGTTATCTTACACATTTGCCTGTTAAGTCATATAGGGAGGGAAAAAAGCAGTTACAAACCAAAAGTACAATAAAACAGGATTTTATATTTACCTGTGTTCTCTATTTCTTCTTATAGCTTAAGCTTACTGTCTACTGTCCTTTTAGTTTAGACTGAAGGACTCCCTTTAGTATTTCTTGTAGGGCAGGATTTCTGGTAAGGAACTCTTCCAGCTTTTGTTTATCTCCACATGTCTTAGTTTTTCCTTTTTTTTTTCTTCAAATTTTATAATTTTGAGATCAGCTGTTAGTTTTCATCCATACTGACTCTCTGTAGGTTTTTGAAAGTGGTGACAGGTACACAGGTAACCAATGCATAGAGCTGGTTTGGTATATCTTCACCCTCATGTTTTCTGGACAACCATGCACAGATACGATATGGGACATTCCTTATTCCTTTGGTCCAGACAGCTTTGTTGAGCCTGGTGTCAGTGCACACATCTGGCATTCCCATCTCCTTCATGACAAATTTCTGGATTTCTTTGAGTTCCTGAGGGGCATGCTTCTTGAAGCCCACTCCGTGGATGTGCTTGTGAATCTTGATAGTGTTCTTCCTGGTCCCCACCTCATCGATGACAGAACGGCCTTTTTTTTTTTTTCTCTCACCACCCTTCTTTGCAGGAGCCATTCTACCAGGACCACTCTGGAAAACTCCTTCATTTTTGAAAGATAATTTTGCCAGGTACAGAATTTTTGGTTGACAGTTCTTTTCTTTAAGGACTTTAAATATGCGACCCCACTGTCTTCTGGCCTCCATGGTTTCTGAAGAGGAATTGCTGTTAATCTTATTGAGGATCCCTTCTATGTGACAAGTGACTTCTCTCTTGCTGCTTTCAAAATTCTTTGTCTTTTTGCTGTAATGTATCTTTTTTTTTTTTTTTTTTAAGATTTATTTATTTACTCTTATTTATCCACCCCCTCCACACACTTGCTGTCTGTGTCCCTTTGCTGGGTGATCCTCTGTGTCTGTTTCCTGCCTTCTCCTCTCATCCTTCTCTTCCAGTCTTCACCAGGATTCGATCTTAGGGACCTCTAATGTGGGAGAGCGGCACTCTGCCAGCTGCGCCACCTCAGTTCCTGGTTTCTGGCGTGTCTCGTCTTGGCTCTCTCCTGTGTCTCTCCCCTGCTGCGTCATCATTTTGCTGTGTGGCTCGGCAGGGCCTGGCTCGCCTGCATGCCTTCTATTTTTATTTTACCAGGAGGTCCCGGGGAACGCACCCAGGTCCCTCCAAATGGCAGACGGACGCCCAACCACTTGAGCCACATCCGTCCCCACTGTATCTTGGTGTAGATCTCTTAGATGCTAACCTGCTTGGAGTTTGCTGAACTTCCAGGATGTGTATAGTCATGTATTTCACCAAATTGGGGAAGTTTTTGACTATTACTTCCTCAAATACTTTTTCTGCTCCCCACCCCACCCCCATCCTTTTGGGACTCCAAGGATGTATATGTTGGTACTATGATGATATCCCACAGGGTCCTCAGGGTCTGTTCATTTTTCTTCATTATTTTTTCTTTCTGCTGCTTACATTGGATAATTTCAATTGTCTAGTCTTCAAGTTCAACAATCTTTTCTTTTGCGTGTTCAAATCTGCTATTGAATATGTCTCAGTTTTTTCATTTCAATTACAGCACTTCACTTTGCAACTCCATATTTTCTGTTTGATTCCTTTTTTAAAACTTCCATCTCTATTTTGTTCAGACAACATTTTCCTAATTTCCTTTAGTTATTTGTATATGGATTCCTTGCGCTCACTGAACTTATTTAAGACAGTTGATTTAAAGTCTTTGACTACTAGTTCCAATGTATTAGCTTCCTCAGGGATGGTTTCTCGCAAATTTTCTTTTTCCTGTGAATGGACTATACTTTCCTGTTTATTGGTGTTTTGTAATTTTTATTGAGAACTGGATATTCTGAGTGTTATGTTGTTATAACTCTGGAAAATTAGTTCCCCTACTACTCTGAGATTGCTAGGGTTTGTTGTTGTTGAGGGCTGGAGCCATGAATTTGTGACTTTTCCAAACTATTTTTGCTTCCAATCAGGTAATGGAAAGAGAAAAGATCGGGGGAAAGGGGAAAGGTAACTGCCTCTTGAAGACTCTGCTGCTGCTTTTGCCTGAGGGGGGATTTGGAACTATGGCTGCCTTCAGAGCCAGGCCTCCCACTCCTCCCTTGATCTGAAGTAGCTGATCAACCTGGAGCTTCCTACTCTGACATCTTCCCACAATCCTCCCCATGTAATTCCAAGATCTTTTTATACACTCCATCTTTTATATATTACATTAAAAACTAAAATATATATAACAGTAAAACATGCTTACAGTAGAAGAACTAGAAATATACACTAAAGTATAAAGAAAAAATTATGAGGAAATATATTATAGATTATTGATTCCAAAGAATTACTTAGATTATAATGAAGTATATGTAATACTTAAACTACTTTGAAGATAATATAATTTCTGATTCAGAAGAATTTCAAGATCTTGTTCAATGCTAATGTGGTAGAACATATTATAGGTGAATGAACCGAATGTGGCCTAATACATCAGTGTCCTGGAATGGAGTGAGACAGAGACAGAAAAATGGGAAGTGAATTCGGCAGTGACAGAGAATGGAGGCTAAAGTTGCTGAGAAGGTCATGAAAATAGAAACAACCGACATTTGCTGTGTGCCAGTGCTCTATTAAAAGTTTACATCCAGTATCTCACGAAGTCTCAAAAACAACTCCACAATTTAGATTCTATTATCTCCATGAAGCACAGAGAGATTATATAATTTGCTTAAGGTTTACAGCAGTATCTTTTTTTTTTTCTTTAGAAGGTACTGGGGATTGAACCTCGTACATGCCAAGCAGGCGCTCAACCACTGAGCTACACCTGCTCCCCTACAGCAGTATTTCAAACCCAGCCAGTTATTCTGCCTCCAGAGCCCACTTTCTTAACCAGTATTCTATACTGTCTCCATTATGATGGAGATTCATTACAGAACAGGGAAAGTCTGAGAAGGTCTACCACCGCCAACAGGAAGAACTCCTGGAGACCTTAAATACCTACCTGACTGCACCAGGTGTTTTCTCCATTACTTGATCCTAGCTATGCCTAGCAGGTCCTAACAATAATAGGGACCTAACCTAGTACTAAATATAGCAGTGAAATTATCTTTTGGCTGTTGCATACCATCCTTTTTCTACCAAATCTCTTAGTTGTATTTCAAACTCATATTCAATATGACATTTTTTTTCATGACACTTATATCTGTAGATCTTTTTGTTTCCCTGGTTTTTACACAGTATCCTGCATGAGGAAGGCATTTAATGTATTTGTGGATGAAAATAGTGGTGCTCTTCTTATTTGATATTTAAAATATATCTACTGGCTAGGCAGGTATTATTCTTTTTTACATTTAAAGATGAGTCAGACTAACATCTAGTTGATAAGCCGCCTAGACTGTAGGCTCAGATGTGTCCAATCTATCCTACATTATTGTTGCTAGATTAACTGAATCCTGAACACCTGTATGCCAGGCACATTGCTAGATGCTGATTATCAAAATGAATGAGTTAAACACTTTAATAATAATAATTCCCTACTCAAAACCCCCCAATACTTCCTTATTCCCTTTAAGATCAAGTCCAGTCTTCCTTTTAGGTGGTTTTTAATCCCATCTTCCTATATCCAAATCTCATTCCCCTCTCTCTGAGACTCAAGTCAAATTTTTCCCTTTCTGGATCACTTTCACCCAGACTTTCAGTCCTATTCTCAGCTCTCTCGATAACTGGAAAATCTACAGTGTTTTCACATCCATCCTCACTTGATTCTCATTACAATCTTACATATAGGTAGCAGAATTAGTTGGGATTA
This sequence comes from Cabassous unicinctus, assembly GCA_029593785.1. Lineage (NCBI taxonomy): Eukaryota > Metazoa > Chordata > Mammalia > Cingulata > Chlamyphoridae > Cabassous > Cabassous unicinctus. The sequence goes on from JAQZBX010024805.1 coordinate 8,397, forward strand.
TCATCTCCATTTTACAGATGAGGAAACTGAGGCTCAGTAATTAAGGGATATGTTTTAGTTTACATGGTAAAGTGTCAGAACTAGGATTTGAACCTAGATCTCCTAATTAAATCCAGTGATCAGTTCTTGGCTTACAGTATACTATGGCACTTAAAAAAAAAAAATTTATTAGGGAAGTGGTGGGTATGGTACTTTTTAAAAATGCCTTTAGAATTTATAATCTATATTATGTTGTTCAAGGTCTTATTCTCTATTTTATACTACATAATATAAAATGGATCTATGTGTATATAAAATACCATATAATTTATACCACACAATATAAAATGTATATAAAGCATATGTCTGTATTTCTTATCTAATTGTCAATATAACTTATCTTTCCTCTGGAACAAATCCGTCACCACAACTCTCTTTGCATACTTTACAAAGGCTAGCCTGGTGCTAGGCAAGTCATAAACACTAAATATATTGGTTGACTGATCCTTTACACAACACACCACTGTATCTTTTTTAGGGTTGCCTTTCTTTCTTACACACAGTTAGGCTCCAGGTAAATATTTCCTGATGGAATCATTACATTCATGAGAGAGGTACTCTCTTCCTGGAACCTCACTCACTCACACCTGATACAGGGAGCAGCCCCAAAGACTCCTTTTCACTGCCTCATCTCTCTCTTGCTGCCTTTTGCTCATCAGGTGGATGCCTCCTTTGTACAAAGAATCCAGTAGTGGGCTTATTTTCAAGCCTGCTCTAGACTTTCAGGAGCCAAAAGTTCAAATCACAGCAGAACTGATATTCAGTCCTTTCACAAGCAATTTAGTACTATGCAGGTTGTTTAGAATGGTCAAGTTTCCAGGCCCTGGCTGAGCAGCATCATTATCTCTCCAAGCTTTCATGTATCAGCTTCCCTGGCCATATTTCACTTTCCATGTCTTTCTTCTCTGAAATCAGGTGAACGTGCAAAATAACACACAGATATAATTATACTTTTCAACAACCTGTCAAATATGTTCAAGGTATTTAAGTACAATATTGGAAGCTGTTTTCCCTGAGTTAGGAAAAACCAATAAGTATGAAAAAGTTATAATCCTCAATCCTTAGTAGAAAGGGACAATTTATATCATTCTTTTAGTTAGTACATCAACCAACTGAGAAAGGATAAGGTATTGTCAGATTCTATTCAATCCACCTCAACTGGGAGGCCAAGTGGGCAAAGCATCTTAAGTGAAAAATATTTTGCCAGGAAAGAAGACTAAGCATCAAATCTTTCTTGTAATTTTTAATTGTGATTTATTTCAAACATAAAGAAAATGACATAGAATTAAAAACAGCTCTATACTCAATAGATAGCACTATTACATTCTAGCATTTTACTCTTCAGATTTTAAGAAATAAAACATTACAGAGCCATGTGAAGCCTCCTGTGAACTCCTTATTCCCCTCTCTCTCTAGAAGTAACGACTCCCCTAAATTTGGTGTTTATCTTTAGTCATGTTTTTATATCATGTATACAGTATATGTAAAATTCATTCAGAAAATTATAGCTCATAAAGCAATTAATTTTTTATTTCTTAAAGTTGATATATAAAATACATACAGAAAGGCAAATGACCTCTTTTTCTGCTTAAAAACCTCTAATCCAGAGAGGGATAAATATATGATAAAACAAATAGTACAGTAAATTGGTAACTTTAGAATACAGGAGGTATGCATTTGGGTGTTTTACTGTACAATTCTTTCAACTTATCTTAATGCTTGAAATTTTTCATAATAAAATGCTGGGGGAAAAACAAAACAAAACAAAAAACTACTTCATGTTTTGTCTAAAAATTTCTGAGGAAGCATATCAACTGGTTGCAGATCTTTAAGGGCCTAGGATTCTTATAAAAAACAATAATTAGACTTGATAGTCTAATTATTGTTTAAGCTCTTGCTTTGTAATATCTACCAAATAAAAAGAGAAAAGATCAGTTCCTCTAAAGATTTATCTTTTCATAGTCAATTCCTGTAAATCAGTTATTTTAGCTTTGACTTTAACAGCCTTTTCTGGAGAATTCATGAAATGATTAGTTATAAACCCTTTCTTACCATCCTTTAAGCCCAAAGCTGGGAAATTGTTTATAGTTAATGGGCATCTCTAATGAAATGAGTTGAGTATATTAAATTATTAGAAGGGAAATACTTTGAAAAGTTTTTAAAAGACTGTTTTGATTTTTATAGACCCCTCACACAAGTCTTCTAAATTATCTCAATAAAATTTTTGCCACAAGTTGACCATGAAAAGAACTAGAACAAAAGACATTCACTATTGAGAAAATCCCACCATGATGCAACATTTATGCAAGAGTACTTAGCCTACTATTTGAAGTATTTTCATATTTGAATCTTATTTATGCCACACAATATAAGCATACTCATATATATATATATATATTTTTTTTTTTAATGAGGAGGAAACTGAGTCCCAAAAAATGGAAGTGCTTTTCTAAGGTCATACAACCAATTAAATGTAGAACTCAACTCCAAAACCAGTGCTCTTTCCACATAACTGAGAACAATGGACTACAAATTTTTTTAGCGGCATTTAAAAATGACTGCATTACCAGAAATTACATTATTTCTTATTTGTTTGTAAAGTACTTTACCTTAAGTGGTTTAATTTAATAGAAATTACTTTTTGGGGTTGGTATCTGAGAAATTCAAGCTTTGTGTGGTTTGAATGCTGACTGTTCAAACTAAAGAATTCTGTCTTTCAAAAGGAAGATCTTCAAGGAAAAGGATTGTGTTGGGTTAAAATTAGCAATTCCCTTTTGGAAAATGAGAGATATTATTGTCTCAACACAATTCTTAATGATTTTTAAAAAGAAAACTATTTACTTATTAGAATAAATATGTCCAAGCTCATTTTAAAATATTGAGCATACAGGAAGATATAATGAAATAACTGCCAAAAATAAAGTCCTTAGTAAAATTTATTGATTGCTGAAAAACACTTTTAATAATAGTCTTTTTTTACATCATAGAAAATAAATTTTGGTCTTTGAGTGAGAGCCTGGTGACAGATTTAGCTAACACTGAATGAATTTCAATTAAATAAAGTTATTTTCTTCTTATGTTATTACTAGGGGTAATGACTGCAGGTGGATGATTAAACAGTCAATTAAATTTTAACAAAAACAGAGCTCTCCCCACCTCCATTCTGAAGCTCTTTAGAGTTGAATGCCATCCAAAGTAGAATCAAAATACATATTTAAAACTTAACTCTTTCAAGAAGAAATCCCATCACCAAAAAAAGAACAAAAGCACACAAATACCTGAGGTCCTAGGCTATAAGATAAGCCTTCTTTGTAAAGATGCACTCCCTGATTAAAGGCATCTTAATTCTCTGCAGCTACCCCACCTCCAAAGGACCATATTGATATTGAACTTCACTGGGTGATATTGCTTGAATGATGGATGTGTACACTCAAACACTAAGCTCACACCCCTGAAAGAATTCAAAATTTTCTCTTTCAAAGAAACATAAGGGGGTAGCCATGTTTTCCTCAAGGACCCCCCCCCCTTTATTAAATTTTTATATCAATGTTACAAGTTAATCCATTAACACCAAATAATAACTACAATAACAATAAATCTGCTTTGGTCCATGGTTACACTCCCCTTATTTTTGTTCATTCCTCATTCTCGAGGGATTTGGGATGATGTCTACTCCAATCACTTCAGGCTGAGAAAGGATGTAGATATTATGGAGCAGAGGAAAGGAATTGTTTTGCTTGTAGCTGAAGATACTCCTTGTTTGTGGGATGGGACTGGTTCATCATCGTTTTGTTAGTTGTCCAAGGAAAGCCCAAAGAACTGTAGAGTAGGAGTTGGCCAGAACTCTGCTGGGTTTCAGGGCTCAACTGGCATATGAACAATCTGAAGATTTGTCTCTGCGAAATATACTTACCAGGTACATTGAAAGATATAGGTTCAAATAAAAGAAGTAGAAGGATCATGATTAGGGGAATTATAAATAAGTACATTATATTGGGGAAATCGATTTTATTTTCTGAGTCTCTTGAACTAAGTAACCTTTGTTTTTCAGAAGTAGGTGTGCCATTGCAGGCGTGGAGGTATTATATTTACACCACTTATTGCATTTCATTCTGCTTTGTAAGTAACCATGTTCAGGACTCATGTGATTGTTCTAATCACTGTTAGTAAAAGCATCTATGCAAAGAGTCTGGCCAACATTCTCCCAAAACTGGATCCCATACCGGACATCAGGTTGGTTATTTGTCTTCTTCTCTGGTTGGTGACCTCATCATCATGGTTTGCTGAGAAGCATGGCAGTAGGCTGGCATGACATGGGGCTAGCTCAGAGACATTGTGGCTGGGTCTTTCCCATCCTTGTCTCATTTCTTAATCTAGCCTCTGAGGTGTGAGACATGCTGGCTCTACCACTCGGCTGTGGCGGCAGCTCTGTCAAGAGGCAGCTTGCGTCAATGGGCTGACCAACCCAAGTTGCTTGGTGCTCCGTGGGCGGCTTGGCATTGGGTGGTATAGGATAGGGAGGTCCAGTCCAGTCATGTCCTGCAGAGGTGGCTCTTCAGGTGGCACCTGTGGCAGCAGCGACAACAAAATAACAGGGCAGGACAAGGTGCCCGACAGACTACAGACGACTGTGTGGCTTGTGGGGGCGTGCTCGGGCACACATGCCACTAGGTGCTGACCCCAGTGAGAGGAGCGGCCAATGCGAGGAGCACTTAAGTTTGAGGTTTTGTTTACTGTGGCAGTTTGTGATATCTACCTGAAATCTCCATAAGCATAACCTCCAGAATGACCTTCCTACTCACTTTGAAACCTCTAAACCTCTTAGTCATAAAAAGTCTATTTTATTTAATATTTTCCCCTTTCGGTCAAGGTCTTTTTCCTAATGCATCACTAATTAATGCTTGGTAATAATCCCTTAGTGCCAGGGAGGCTCAAACCTGAGAGCTCAAACCCGAGAGTCATGTCCCATGTCACCCTTCCCCCCAGTTTTTTTTTTTTTAATCTCAGAGAAAGAGGATCCTTGGTCAATCAAAGGAAAGCATTAACTACCAAGAATTGGTGCTCACATTTTTACATGGGCAAAACAGTAAGTAGTGGAATAAGTACCAAGACTTAAAAGAAAAATCCTTTAGTAACATAAAGGGAAGACTAGGAAAGAGGACATTGAATTTCTTATATCGAACCTCCCACAAAGGACTTTCAAAGTCCCTTCCAAACATAAATTCATGTTTGGACATATACTATACTTATTGTTCATGCTTTACAGATGGGAAAACAGAGGCATACCAAAATAATGAATGTCAACTCTCTGTTAGTGCTAGGTACTCAAATGTTTGTTCAAGAAGTTATTTTCACCAATTAAAAATGGTTTTGTCTATACTAATGCCCTGTATCAGTCAATAACCTCTCTCCTATTCATTTAAAAATATATTTTTAATTTTTATTCCATTTTCTAGAAGATTTAAGTCCTTTTTTGCAGTTCTATTTTTTTTCAGGAGGTACCAGGGATTGAACCTGGGACTTTGTACATGTGAAGCAGGTGCTCAACCACTGAGCTACACCCACTCCCTCTCCTATTTGTTTTTTTTCATCAGAGAGATGTTCGGGGAGCAGAAGTGATGGGCTTAGGGACTGATTAAATTTGGGGGGAAGAGTCAGGGATGAACATTTTAATTTTGTAGCTTTAACTACTAAGTGGATGGTAGTGTCTTTACTAGGAGGAGGAGGAGGAAGAATCTTTGGAAAAGAAATAAATTCATTTTTGGAATGTTGAGTTTGAGATGATTTTAGTTCAACCAAAAGATGGCAGGCAAGTAGAAATTAGGGTTTGAAGCTTAAAGAGATATCTAAGGTAGACATATGGATTTGGGAGTTCTTGGCACAAGTGCATGAAGCAAGGGGTAGATGAGATCACCCAGAGACAATATATAAAGCAGAAAATAGGAGCTATGAACCTCTTTGAAAATGTAAAAGTATAAGTATTTTTCTAAGGAAAGGGTCTAGAGTTTAAATCAGCTTTCACACAGCTCCAGTTTCCCAAAAAGTTTGAAAATTTCCCTTTATACTATAAAGGAAAAGAGAAGTAAGGATGGTTGCCTGGGAAAAAGTAACTTTTAAGGGATGGACAAGGGAAGAAATGCTGGTGAAACCAATTGAGAGGCTAGATGCCAAAGAAGGTGAGAGAACTGCAGAGAAGAATGGACAACAGTGTCACAAAAGATGGGGACCAAAAAGTATTTACTAAATTTAGTAATTAGGAGGTCACTGGTGGTCTTAACAAGAGTAGCAGTCTGAGTAGCGTAGAGGGGGCAAAATTCAAATTTCTTGGTTTGAGAAGTGAATGGGAGTTGAAAAAGGAGGCTGTAAACACAGACTGTCATATCAAGAAATCAACATAAAATTATAGTTTGAGATGAAAGCAAAGTGACAGAATGGTCTTTTAAAATTGTGTTTTAATTTCTTTTAGTCTTATAAACACCTAACCACGTTATAAAATAAGCCACTGGAGAGAGGTGCAATATATATTTAACCCAGTTACAAAGTAGCACATTCTCATAATAACTGATCTTGATCTGTAAGCATTTTAAACTAAAGGATACAATATTTAAAGAGTATAAACTCCAAGAAACAAGAATATTTTCACTAAAGGTATAGACTCCAATAAGACCAGTGTAAAGTTTTGTAGGTTCAAAAACTTCCAAGATGTGTTCACATATTTGAACCAAAAAGATCCAAATCAAGATGGCTCGTAGGCAATGTTCCAGAAATTGCCAGTGACAGACAAATGTAGTTTTGTGTGTGTGTGTGTGTGTGTGTGTGTGTGTGTTTTAAAGGATAAACTAATCTCTTATTCTTGACATATGTTTGACATATGAAGAGGCCTTTATAGGCTCATTTTCTGCCTCTTTGCCTCAGAGCAGATGTATAATCAGAGATGTTTGTTAAAAGAATGGCAAACCCCCTCTCTTGGCGATCTCAACCAATCTCTTAGTTTACATTATTATTATGGCCATTCTGCTGAGTAATCAAGTTTCCAGGCTTGTCCCCAAATTCCCACTGGATATTGCTATCTGCATGCTATATGGCACTTACAGTTCAACACACTCCCAAATAAACTTCAGTACGCAGCAAACAAAATGGGGGAGATGGCGGGGACCCAGTTAATGAGCTTCACCCAGTGGAATTTGGCACTTTTAAAATTGAACCCCTGCATATTGTTATCTTATCAAAGCTAAGAAACTTAGAATTTCATAAGAAACTTCTGGTCAACAGGTTTTTTTGTTTTTGTTTTTGTTTTTTAAAAACAACCATTTCCTCTTTTCAATCACAGATAAAATCTCCAACTTAAAATAATATCACATATGAACCTATTAGCATAAATTTTTTATTTTTAATTATTTGCAGTCTTTCCAAATATGTTTTTCCTATCTCCTACATGACCTGTGTTTTCCTGTTGCAGATGATGTCAATTACAAATATTTTATGTGGCTAAAGATGTAGCAGCAAATATATATATATACATACACACAAATAAAATTTATATATATTTGTTATCTGTCCACCCACCCATCCATCCATCTAATTGATCATATAGGAAGCCTGAAGTTTGGTTTCCTTAAAATAAGAGTCACTGGTATTCTGTAGAAATCACATACAAACTAACCTAAGAGAATTACCCTTTAATTCAATTGAGTGTTAAAAATGTTGATTTCATTGATTACATGTTCCAGCTCTTAAGAAGAGGTTAAGGTTCATTAAACAAAACAAAACAACACAAGATTGGCCTTGAAAAGTATGTTTTAACTTATGTGAAAAAAGTTTTAACTTTAATATCAACTGATTTCTTTATGAAGAACTAAGCTGTAGTGATTTTGAAGGTTTCTGAAATATGTACTGTGAAGATTCATGTGTTTATTTTGGATATAAAATTATGATCCTAGTTTTGAAGAACTTTGTTTATAATGACAAAAGGAATAATAATAACAGCTACTAGTTGTTGAGTGTCTATTATTGTTATATGCACTTCATCTTTATATCTCAAATCTTCATTGAAAACTGTAAAATATTCTTGTTCCTATTACACAGTTGGGGAAATGGGCTCAAGAGGCTAAATACCTTTTCCTAATGCCTGCCAATGGATGAAAAGTATGGTTCTTTATTCTTTCATTCTACAGAAAGTTACTGAGTGCCTTTTATGTGCCAGAATTCAAGGATACAATTGTGAATAAGACAGAGATGGTCCTTGCCCTCAAACAGTTTAAGAGGCAAAAACAGACCAGTAATGTGTAAATATAAAGTGTCAAAAATACTGTGGAAGGGAAGCAGAGTAAGTAACTAAGGCATCAGGTAAGAATTTTTCCAGTGAAGAGTAAAGATTGTTGTAAGTAAAGGTGGCTTATAACTAATTGTGTTTTAAACAGTTTTTAAATTTCCTGACCTTTTGTTCAGTGTTTCAGCACAACAGCTGTTTTAGGTTGGGTTAGGTAATTGATAACAGATCCTTTCTTCTTTCTCCAAATGGCTGCTTGGTTTGGGGAAATTCCCAGTGAATAATTAATACCGGAATAGTCTGCCAGTTATGTTTATTAATATATTCCTTCTGCTTAAGGATGGTAGAATAGTAGTGACTCAGAAAGGCAAGTAGATGAATCACTGCTTAATAAATATTCATTGAATGGATGAACCAAGATCATCAGTACCTTTAAACAGGATTTCCTAAATAGCATCCAATGGCTGTGACTTTAGGTAATCACCCAGGTTGAGTCAACTTTGACCTACTGATCCAAAGATGGGAAGCTTCCATTTCTAATTCAATACTAGATTTGTACTAAATAAGAACCACATTGGTTTCTGAAATCTAATCATTTCTCTTGTTGGTTTTCCTCAGAAGATGATCTTATTACTATATGGTGCCAATTATAGCATAGAGTTAGGGAAGTTGGGCTCTGAGTTGCGAAATTAAAATGGAAAAGAATTTAGAAAAATAATAGTGAAAGTATCATCATTTTATATTTTTGCCTGGTGCTTAATATTTGTTAAAGCTTTCCTATAAACTATTTTATTTGCTTTTTAAAATTATTTTTGGTTTTATTGTTTTGTTTTTGTCTTTTTTGTTCTCATTCTGTTATTTTTGTGTTTATTTGCTTTTTACATCAATCCTATAGGATAGATGGGCAGGTATTATCCTCATTTTACAGATGAAGAAACAGAGGCTTAGAGTAGTAAGAGGTGGGACAGAACTAAAGTCAGGTCTTACTCTTAGTTCGTTGCTTTTTCCCTCTATTAAACTGCTGGATGTCCAGACTTCCCTTAATGGCTACTCTGTATATATAAAGAGAAAATCAACACTGTAGACTAGGAATCTTATCTAATTATAAAGGAAGGCTAAAAGAAAATGGAATTTTTACCCAAAAAATATTACAGTGAAGGTAGAAAAAAATGATGTGGTCCTATTCCCTGCCTTTATAAAGATATGATAGAATATATTTATATGCCTATAATTAATATATGCTTTCTGTTTAACACAATTTGAAGAACAGCTGCTGCTCTGGGATACATTTTCACTTTTCCCTGGGAAATCTTTTGTTTCAGACATCTTGTTCTCTAAGCAACTGATGAAAATATGGCAAACATTTTGAACTATCTTTTCTGAAAACCAAGATTCTACAAATAGTAGTAGCAATCAACATATTTGTTTTGTTAAATGATTTTAATTTCACTTTGTAAAAATTCTCTACCAGATGGTTTACTTATCATCTTTTAAGGTAACTAAATATAAATGTTGACAATGATATGAAGACACTGACAATTTGAAAGTTTATTTGGGTTATAATAGGAAATCTTTCTATGGTGTCTATTTGCTTTATATTTAAAACATAAACATACACAGGGTATACTGATATATATTTCAGGATAATAAATGTAATGTATATGAGTAGTTCTTCATGGTGACACTCTAAATCACAAACAATACCGGTAGAAGGAAAAAAAAACTCGACCTTATACTGAACTCATAGTAGTTCTGAATTAAATGTTCATAATAAACCTTTCCTAACAGCTTCTTACCCTTTCATCCAAGTCCCCTGAATACTTCCTGGAGGAAGGTGAGATTCTAATTTGAGGGGTTTGGGGTAGGAGGATAGAGCACTGGAGAAGAAGAATGGGCAAATTTTTGATTCTTATTTGTAGATTACTTAAAAAATAAAGTTAATTACCTTTTATGCATTTGGGGAAATCATTTTAGAAGAAGATAACAGCACTATAAAAAGTTAACCATCCAGTCATGAATTACCTTTAAAGCTGCAAGGTGCCTGTTGCTATATAAGCTTCCCTATTTTCAGTTCATTTATCATTCATTCACTTAGTAATTTAACTATTAGGTAATGTGTGCCTATTAGGTGCCAGGACATGGGCTGGAACTCAGGAGTACAAAAAATGAGGAATGCATGGGAGTTGGCAGCTTAAAGGGGAGACAGAGCGTGAAAAATGAAGTCCTTCTGTAAAGAGAGATCTGTGAATTAGCAAATTTACTAAAACTTTATTTCATCAGTGAATGAATATGACTTGTTTTAGATATGTACATGATTTATTTTTATGTTCTAATTTTTTTAACTGATGGGAAGAAAGGAAAGTCCTTAAGATAGTGGCTCTGCTGACCTGGATATATGCATTCAAACTCATTCCCTGGGTTTCCTTGGCTGCACTGCTTTGTCTGTAGCGTAAGGCCTTATCCTGAAAAAATACCACTTGATGGTCCTGCTAAACTGGGGAAGCCAATGCCAACACAAAGTCATCAGTACTCTATCTTCGCCCTTGAGTTCTTCATGACCTGGTTTAGTTTCAATTTTAAATATAATCTGGAAAAAGCACTTCAAAAGCCTCAAAAACTCTAGGTGAGGGGAAGACAGAAGATCTAGCAGGACTTTGGATCATGAGCAGCTTCTAGAACCAGGCTCTGGTTAGTAGAATACACACATCTACCCACTCCTTCCAGCAGTAGCTTGGCACAGTTCCTGCCAAGATCCCCTAGAGGGCTGCTGCTCCTTGATCCTGAGGGCTGGAGGCCAGTTCAGCACTGAAGAAGGGGCGATTGGTGGTCTCAGCAACAAATGACAGTCCAAAGCCCAGAGACTTCCCAGAGTTGGCCCTTTCAAGCAGTCTGTGTAAATAAAGTATGAACTTATTGAGATACGCCTAGAAGGCTCCACAATTTAGTCAGCCATCTAAGGTAGTACACCTATGAAGTACATAGGTGGCGCCATTCCTTCAATACCTTTGTTTTTTGTAGGATCTGTGAGCTGAATGGGTCTCAACACCTTCCTTAGAGGACATGAGAAAAATATTTCACCTCCTTTAGGAGGTAAGCCCCATTGCAGTCTTTAGCTCAAATGATTCACCATTAATTCCAAACTGTTTCAATAGACAGGTGTGGTCATACAGAACCAAGCAAAGAGAGCTTTCCAGGTAATGGTCACTGCTGTGATGGACATTCCTGTTGTGTTCCATCGACCCAGCATACAAAGGCCTGTTTGATAATATAAGGTTGTTCCTGTATGATTTATTTTCATTTGAGAACCATTAATTGTTTTGTCCACTAGCCTTATGAAGTCAGCTTCAAAATTTCTGAGGCTGGATTATGTTCTCTGGCTTGGATTATTTGGACCTTGATAGAGTAGAAAGGACCAGGCACTGGCACATGAAGTTGCAGCCCACATAGCTAAGGAAGTGCATCTGGATTGCCATCTGGGCACCCCGGAGGCATGGGTGGGCCATCAGTGGCATCAGTGGTGATGTGGTGAGTGCAGTTTTGGCTCCTTCCTGTAGGCTCCTGAAAATACCTTTTAAAATGGATTAACTTTAAAAACATACCTTTTTTAAAATTAAAAAGTAAATAAATCTCATTTTGGATTTGGCTAAAATTAAATTATCATAAGCTATTTAATCATTAGATCTTGTAACACAGCACCTATCAAGTTCTTACAGGGAGATACCGCTTTGGTTTCAGTATTTAGCACATATATACTTAATATATTGAGAATTATTGTTTTTTGCTGGAGGCATAATCTCACATTTTTAATCACTAGATCATCCTAGTTAAGGACTCATACTTTATCCATAGAAAATTACTCAAGGACAATCTAATAAGGCAGTATACAGTACACTGGAATACTGAAAAAGCACAATACCTGGCATCTGAATTCATTCTATAAAGGGTAAGAATGGAAAGAGAATTTCCCAATCATCAACCCTTGTCTACAGAAAATTTGAATTTCATTATAAACAGTTCCCACACTTAGCCTCTGGTTGTTCTTAAAACTTGATCTGGAGGATGACTAAGCCAGAGGCCACTGTTGCCACACCCTTCCCGGCCCTGCAGTCTGTCCTGTTTGCCAGAAGTGAGAGGACAGCAGGTATCCTCTCACCTGCTCCTGTCAGAGTTCTTGACTGTCAGTACTTTTTCCTCCCTCAGAATGATCACAAGACTTTAGGGGGGCAAAAAAGACTTCTTTTTCTCTCCTGATTTTATGATGTACTGTTGACTTTCCCCATTCCCCCACCAGAAAAAAATACTGTATTAAATGTGGTATTATTTGTTCTAACACTTCCAGTTCTTCAATGAGAGCTGAACTATGGGATATATAAATACTATGCATGGTAGAAAAAGACTAAAGGCCATAATTTCACAGCTGCTCATGTCCCACTCCCCTTCTGGTAAAGGGACTCTTCCTTAGACCTTTTCACTCTGGAAAATGGAAGTTCTGGTAAACGTAAGCCCTGGTGAGGGGACAGGAAGTCCAGTTGAAAAGAAAGGGTCACAACTCTCTCATTTCCAGGATGCAGTCCATAAGAATCTATAGTCACAAGTCATGTAGCTAAGAGGAGTTTGTTACTGCTAAATATCAGCAGTGATAGGTATTTGATACTTTATTAGTCTTTGGGTTTTTATAACATAGGAAAACAATTTTTCCAAAAGTTCGTTTTGGAAGTCAAAAATTGAGGGAGAAGTTATAGTACTTTTGCTTTTTGTTTTTTTCTTATACCATGAAGAATAACAGCTGAAAAAATAAGTAAAATTATTTACTTAGCTTTAAAAGATATACCTAATTTCATAATGGCTGTGATAATCAGTTTGCTTTTCAAACTAGATTTAAGAATAATGCCTTTCATAGGCACCGGAGGCAGACATGCCAAAGATATATATAAGATAAAGAAGATCTATTAATATATTCTTTAGAGACAGAGTACTTCAGTGAAATGAAAATTTGTAGGCAAAGAGCCTTTAAAAGTGTGCACTTAACTATTAGTGGCAGAACTAAAGAGGATGAGCGGACAGCTCACTACACCCCCTGGTGGTCACACTCAAATGTTTTAAACAGTAGATGGTTCTCTGGTAAGGAAGAGTAACCCACTGGGTAGAGGCACAGAGTCAGGCTTCAGAAGGGCCAATAGCAAAAGATGAATGGCTTCAATGTGTTCAGTTGGCGTCAGTTTTTTTTTATAAATACATTGTAAACTCTATTTTTGTAAAAAAAAAAAAAAAAAAATCTTCATAAGCTCAGTAAGTGTTCAGACTTTTCCATGAAATCCTAACTGTCATTCTATTTCTTAGAACAGAAAAGTGGGGTGATGGAGCATCACGTCAACATCTCACTATCAAATGGTTCAGGAAAAAAAGTTCATTATGCTGTATTTTTAACTTTTCTGTAAGTGTGGGATTGTTTTGAAATAATAAAAAAGATAAATGAAAATATGAGGATTATCAGGTCATATTTACAATGGACCCATCCCTTTCCCACACTTTCTTTTTCATTTAAGTACAATACTCATATTCTCTAGGTGAATACATTCTTTAACTAGAATATACATTGAAGCAGAAATACATCTGTCCTATTTTCACAGTCAAAAGATGGGCAGCATAGCACATTTATTGTCATTATGATATTTAAATCCATAGAAAAATTACATCACTAAATAGGCTAAACTTAAATGAAGATGAAGTCATTTCTCAAAGGTCAGAAATAAATGGAGCAAATGCAAGATAAAAATTAATGATAGTAGAGACAGGTCCTCAAAGATTTGGCCACAAATTGAATGAATTAGTTGCACAGTACCATTGTGAAACTATTTATTTCACAAGGACATGTCCAATGATTCCAGGTTTTCTTTCAACTGTTTTCAAGCTGTCTCCACTTCAACAATGCCCTGTTCTTTCACATGTGCAAAAGTGTTTTCTCAGGAGTTCTCTCTCTCAGCTATATAATTTCTAGCAAAGCTATCAACATTCATTCTATTCTCATTCATTCCTTCAACAAGCATTTCCTGAGTGCCAGCTACATGCTAATTGCTGGGGACACTGAGATAAAAGACATAGTACCTGTCCCCATGCTGCTCTCAGATGGGAAAGTGATTGTCGAGACTGTGATAAATGTTATGGTGGCTTGGAGAGCACATGAGAGGGATGTCTAACTTCCAAGGTGCAGATTCCAGAACAAATTTCCTGAGCTAAACTTTAAAGTTTGAACTTTTAGTAGGGTTAGACTAAGAATGGGGAAGCTAAGGAAGGAACCTGTACACAGGCACCAAGATGTGAGTGACCTGTCAGGGAATCTGTTGGAACATAGAGTTTGAGGGAGTTCTAATGAAAGATGAGGCTGGAAAGGCAGGCAGGAGTCAGAGCATGAAGGCTCTTAACTGACATATTCATAGTTTGGATTTTTATCCTAAAAGGGGCATAATGAGATCTAAATTTTAGAGAGATCACTGATGGCATTATACAGAATGAATCTGGGGATGGAGGGAAGAAGAGTCAGAGAAAGGCTTTTGAGACCAGAGGCAGAGAAACCATACTCTTGTAATTAATAAAGACACTGTCTCCAGGTAGAAACTTTGAAGTCTTTTGTCTTCATTATATATCCTTGGATCTGCCCTCCTTTCCTTTCCATTTTCCCCTGCCTCTAGCCATTTGTTAGAATCACTAACAGCTTCCTGGATAGTTTTCTTGCCTCCCTTCATACTGCATAACACTGCCAGACATTTTTTGGAAGTCATATCATTCTTCTACACAAAAATCTATCAACTAAAAACTCCTCTGCTTTTAAGACAGGCAATATCTTCTCACTGTCCCCGAAACAGACCATTTTACCTCCTACTTCCAGGCTTCTGAGGATATCCTTCTACCCTCCCCTCCCTCCTGTATTTTTTCTTCTTTCTTCTATGCTTCTATCTAAATTCCACTCATTCATCAAAACCCAGCTCTTCCAAGAGACTTTCTGAGACTCCTCTGGTCCATTTTGCTTTTTCTCTGTCCCCACTGCTGCAAATTTTGTTTTTGTTGCAGGTTTTGAATCTCCATGTTTTCAAAGGTGAAGAATTTTTTCAGCAGATGGTGAGCAATTCTTTATATCCATGAAAGGCTAAAGAGGAAGAAATTAGGCTTAAAAACAGGAGAGGTTTGGGTCTGAACTTCCAGAGTAATTAAAAAAACAAAAATAAAATTGGTGCTAAATATTACATATGTTGCTTGAGTTGAGTGGAAAAAAGTAAAACTTTTCTTGAAGGGCTTAAGCATCCACTTGTCTTTAAAAAAAAAAAAAAAAAAAGGACAATTTCTCCCAGACCTTTGAAACTATCTTATTGTAGAATACTATGAGTTGCTGATCCCAAAGACAATTTCCTAAAGGTCAAAGCTTGAGACTGGTACACACAGGAAGAATTCTACTATTATTAAAATATTTATTTTCTAAATTTAGATCCTAAAGGACACTGTTTACTGTTTCCTACCACAACTAGCCACTTAAAAATAAAAAAATAAAAAACATTTTGGAACCTCACAGATTTATTTCAGTGACATATTTTTTTGGTTCATTTTTGTTTATTGATTATTTTACGATTTTATTAGGTTGAACCATACGAGACTGCTGTTTATATGTCAAAATGGTCAAATGTTGGCATTTTATATGGTTTAGTCTGGAATTCTCCAGTTTGCAAAGTGAGTTATCACACAAGGAAGAGGAAAGTTATGAGTTCATAAATACGCAAAATGAAGACTGGCACTGAATTTCATAAAAAAATTAATAACATACAATTTGATTTTAAATTCTGTAATCATGTTATCTTTTTAGGTTTATCCTCTGAGAAAGACCCAAATATTGCCAGAATTTAAATATCATAAAAAGGGACTAATGTGGCATAAATACATTGGTTTTTAAAGGCATCATAGTTTGGGCTAATTATATTGAAGATTACTTTTAATTTATGACTTTTCAAGTAAATGGCACTTGCTTAAAATAAAAGATTATTAATGCAATGCCTTTTTTATTACCTAGAACTGGCATTTAGTTTTAATGATATGCTGTTTGCTATTTAAATTTCCTACTACAAACCACATTTGAATCCACAAACTGACAAGATGAGTTCAGGCAGGTTCAATGAAAAGATGTTAACTCAATGTTGATTTATTCTGTGGTAAGTGATGGAGAAAGCCAGAACAATCTGTAACAGCCAAACCCACAAAAAACGACCTCTAAACCACCATTTTGCTACAAGGAACATTCATTTGGCAGTTAAGAGAAGTTTCTATATTTTCAATCAGACTAAAGCAAATAGATTTAGAAATAGCTTAGCAAATACATGAAATATAAGAAATTACAATAGGCTAGCAATTCTTGATTTTTTAAATGGGTGCTTCTAGGTTTTCTTTGTTTCTTATTTAAGTAATCCTTTTCTTGAGAATAGAAGAAGCCTGAAAAAGTCTTCTGCTGGTCATATTAATGATTTACTGCCACTAACTTTCTAAACAGGGTAAACAGAGGTCTTTATGGTTCTTAATGGCCTGACAATTTAGTGCTGTGAATTAAAGTCTAGACTTGAGTTGCTTCATCATTATGTATTTTTTTATTCCTGTAGATACCAAATCAATTCATTAAGCTTGAAATTAACCCAGAGATCTTTAAATCTGACCCACTAGTTTTTTTTTTTTCTTTCACTCTAATGGGATAAGGTTATAATGGCCCTGTTAAACACTCACTAAAATTTCTTCTAGGCTTCTATCTCTTAGCTCTATATAGAAGTGAGAAATTAAGCTTTGAGTCAAAATGTGTCTGATAATCAAGACAGGAAAAATATCGCCAATAACCTCAGCTATTAATGAAAAGGAACTATTTTTATTTTAAGTTGTAGCTTACAACAGGAAGCTATATGTCAACAAACACCTGATAATTAATCATTAAGGAAGCATTCCCTTTAGCCAGATTTTCCACAATGAGCATGCTTATTGTATCCTTTCTATCATCCAGAATGGCTCATTTGAGTAAGTTCAGAGGATAAGAGTTGGTAACATTTAAATGACCTCTAGAACTTACCATAACTGTTTCTTGTGAGAGAAAGGAGTTGTTTTCAAAAACCACTTAAGGAGATAAAGAAAAATTAGTATATACCTCCTAGATTTCTCCCATAATTTTTTTCTTTTAATGACACCCTTCATTGGAACCCTTTTAACAACATGCCCACTATTCCATTAGAGGAAGGAAAAAAAGCTTTTTTTATTCATTTATTTAAATTTTTTTTTTATTTTTAGGTACCAGGGCCAAGGATTGAACCCCAGACCTTATATGTGGGAAGCCGGCACTCAACCCCTGAGCCACATCAGCTTCTCTGAGTTGGTTTCTTCATTTGTTTGTTTGTTGTCTGTCTTTTTGTTTTAGGAGGCACCAGGGACCAAACCCAGGACCTCCCATGTGGGTAGCAAGCACTCAACCACTTGAGTCACATCTGCTCCCCATTCATTGTATTTTAAAGGATTGGGTAGGTTAGTTATTCAGTATATACTTTGTATTTAGGAAGTGAAATATTGGTTAATCTGTAAGAATTGCCAAATTATATAAAAATGAATGATAAACCTAAGTACAATAAATAAATTGAAGGCTGAAATGTTCTTCATTTGATATTTTCCTAAAAAGTAAGGAAATTTACCTTCTTTATTATCAAAGATAATTCCTGAAGCCTTGGGTAAAAATTGGGCCAAATTAGCCTTTCTACATCTTTTAACAACAATTTACCATTTTAAATCTTTCTGAGTCAGTAACTGACTTCTTAAAGCAATCCCATTTTTAAGAGACCAATGAAGTATCTTGGAAAAGCAGGATAAGCTAATCTTACAAGACTGAAAAAGAATTAGAGAAAAAAGCAGTAACTACAGAAATACTCTAGGATATCATGAACAAACGTACCTCCTGGGCTGTGACCGGCATTCTTCCTCCCCGCTGTCTGCCTCCTGTATAGACAGAAAGGACAGAAAATTTTTTTTTTAACCTTGAGGTCTCATATCACAATATACACAGTGCAGTTTTACAAAGCTTAACATGTGGGAATACCTTAGTCATGTTACACACTTGCACTAAATTCTCTTCATAAAAAGTCATTTCAGCCAACTCAGGAGGTTGATATAGATCAACAGAACTTATTTCTGAAGGAAGCTTCAACAACAGTCTACAGATAAATGTCATTGATAATCAAGTGCTAATCATTAAAAGAATTACCTCTGAAAGACAACTGAACACATTATGTAACGTTATGCTTCTTCCAATTCACAATGAATGGGCATCCTATCACCAACAAATTCATCAGGGTGGCCTATTAATGATTCTGAACCCCAAATAATTACCTAAATAATGGGTATCACTTCAGAGTGCTCAGGAACAAATCCTCATCACCATCAACATAATGGCTGCTACTTACTAAGCACTTAAAATGTGCTAGGCGCCATGCTAAAAACTTTAAGTACGTTACTCCACTTATTACTTATAAACTCATAAGGCTGATTGTTACATTTTTTTCATTGATTCTAACATATACCTAACTTAGGATAAATCTACAATCAATTTATAAAAAAGCACTGAATGTTTAATTTTCAGTATTTATTTTTCCTTACTGGCACATAAAATAATAATGGGTCTTATAACTTATGGAAATTTAGACCCAATAAAATTTGAATATTAATATGAATATTTTACAAATAAGGAAACTGAAATTTACAAAGGAGAAACTAGATGCCCAAGAAAACTCATGTGGCGAAACTAGAATTAAAACTTAGAAAACAAAAAACACATTGTAAAAGCTTATCATTGACACCTCCATGGTTATTTTATGTTAAGATATTACACAGATCTTTGCAGAGACAAGAATATTGACATGAATGAAAAGTGAAAAAAGATGACAAAAGTAATGATACTGAGGGGCTAACTTTATCTTTTAATTTGATGCCTAACATTTGGTATTTTCCCTAGCTGGCAAACACAGAAGTAGTAGGAGAAAAATAAATGGAAATAATCCGTGCACTGTTTGCCAGTGAGCCATCTATATTTTCCAGTTTATGGTTTCAGAGGCTAGAAAGCTTGCTTCCTCCCAGGGTCAGTATTTTCTGGGTGGCCAGCAATCTTGGGGTTCCTTGGTTCTTCCATCATATGGCAGTGCACATGGTAGCATCTTCTTTCTCTTCCGGGATCCATTAATCCAGCTTCTGCCTGGTCCCCAGGGCTTCCTCTTTCATGTCCAATTGCCTTTGCTTATAAGGACTCTAAGCCATATTGAATTAAGGCCCACCCTCATTCAGTATGGGCATACCTTAATTAACTACATCTTTAAAAGTCCTATTTACAAATAGGTTAATACCCATAGAACCAGGGATTGAGACCTGAAAATGCCTTTTGTGGGGGACATGATTCAGTCCCCAATAGCCCCTTTCTCTCTTTTTCCTTTTTCTGGGACTCCCAAACTATATATATTGGTATGCTTGATGGTGTCCCACAGGTTCCTCAGGCTCTGTTCACTTTTCTTCATTCTTTCTTCTTTCTGCTCTTTAGACTGAATGACTTTAATGTTTATCTTCATTTCTTATGCCAGGTCCAATCTGGTGGGAATTTAAAATTTCTGTTACTGTGGTCTTCAGCTTTATTTGATTCTTTTTCACATTTTCCATCTCTCTATTGATAGTCTCTGTTTCCATCTATAGTTTTCTTGATTTCCCTTAGTTCTTTTTCCATGTTTCCCTTTAGCTCTTTCAGTATATTTATTACAATTGTAAATAAGTCTTTGTCTGGTCTCATCTTCCTCACTGATGGCTGCTTCTTCTTTGCTTGGGCCACTGCTTCCTGTTTCTTTGTATATTTTATAATCTTTTTTTGAAACCTGGACATTTTGATATTTTAATGTGTTGTTGCTTGAATTTTAGAGTCTGAGGTGTCTGTTCCTTGAGTTTGTATCCTGCTAGTATTATGACAGAGCTTTCCTTGAATTTTTTAATTATATGAAATATTATATATAAAGAATATATTTAACATATATGTATGTTATGAGGCACAATAATAAAATCAATACCTGTGAACACCATTTACCTAAGACCTAGAACAGTATCAATACTTTTGCATCTACCTGTGTGCTTACTTCCTATTTCCCAATCCTATTCTCCTCCCAAGATGTGACCACTATCCTGAATTTTCTTGCTTTTCATGCCACTTTATTGTAAAAATTTCAACATACAAAATGTTGAATTATACAGTGAACCTATACATCCACCATCTGAAATCTATCATTGATACTGTTTATACTTGCTAGTGAGTATAAATTACATATTTATTCATCTATCCACATCTCTATCCAACCATATTCTATCTTTTTTTTTTTTGATGAATTTCAAAGGTTCAGACATCAAAACTTGCCCTTAAATGCATGTAATTAATTAGAACTCAGTCTTTCTTTATAGTACTTTTTTTTTCATTTAAGGTAAAGTTTTTTATACAATGAAATGCACAAATCTTAAGTATACCATTAAATGAGTTTTGACACATAGTCTGGTGTAACTCAAACTGCTATCAAGAAGTAGAATATTCCCACCACCTCAGAAATTTTTTTCATGTTCCTTCCCAGTCAATACCTGGGCTCACCTTACCCCAGAGGCAACCACTGTGCTGATTTTTTCCCACATTTTTCCCCCACCAAAAATTAATACGTAGCATATGATTCCATTTATATGATTCCACTCTTCATGTAAATGGAATCATACAGTATGTGCTCTTTTATGTGAGGCTTCTTTTACTCAGCATAATGTTATGGCATGTTAACAGTAGTTCATTGTTGTGAGCCCCTACAAAGTAGGGCCCCTGGAACTGTTAATAACAGTCCACAAGGTCACAGATAAGCAAGTGAGCTGACATAGCTGCTACAAGTAGCAAACTAGCAAACTAGGCCAGGCCGCAGAATTCTCACAATTCCGTATAGGTTAGAATTTCTGTAAAAGTCTTTGCATTCCCTAGTCTGTTATCTAATGAGCTCAAGGGCCCAAACTGTGCTCAGACAGGAACTTCCTGTGCAAAACTGCTGAACCATTATCTGTACTCTGCATATAAAAATAAAGCTAAATTCTGTCCAGGTGCCTTGAGGTTGCAGCAGCAGCTCCTCTTGGTCTACCTGATCCCCGCTTTTCTGTCTCTTTGTCTCTTTTTTTTTTTTTTT